>LOJH01017087.1:0-22464 GCA_001685095.1 Ellobius talpinus
TTATTAACCAATGAAAGTAACACATAGACAGATGACCCTCCTCCATCACCTTTATATCAGTGCCATGCTGTTTTTTAAAAGTCCTGTGTGTGCAAAGTCACCAGGAAATGTAACATCTTCACACATTTCTCCTTTCTAAAGATTGTTTCACTTATTTTAGGGCCATATTAGTGTTTGTATTGTTTATTGTTTATTTCTACAAATAATGTCACTAGAACTTTCACAGGGACTGCCTTGAATCTGTATTTAACTTGGGGTAAAATAAACACTTGAACAACTTAAGTTCACTGGCCCATGATCACATGATTTATTTGTACTTATTTGGGTTTTACATCTTTTCATCAATGTTTTATCCTTCCTGTGACTAATCTTTTACCTCCTTTATTAAGCTTATTAAGTTTCTTTATTATTTTTAACAATGTTGTGTTATTTTTTTCCTGCTCAGAAAGTTAATTATCAGTGGACAGAAATTCAGCGACTGTTGTATGTTGATGTTATAACTCATGTGATTCATATATTAAAACCATTTGTCTTAATCTAAATATACACTTCATCTTCTCAGTACCATAGTTTCTACAAGAATCTAAGGATCCTATGGGCATTTTAAGGATAAGACCTTATATGATATAAGCCATGTGAAACAAAACTTACACTAATGTCCAGGCTTATAAGCAAATGACATGGTGAGGGATGAGGAAATTAGGTACTGAGGTATAAGGGAAGAATGGACAAACAGATGGTCAGAGTAGCATAGCACATGATTCTTAAGGTAATTCTTCCCCCATTCCACTCACATTCCTCTCTGAGTGAAATGGGTGAGGTAAGTCAGAGGGAAACTCTAGTATCTAGGATGCTTGTATTAGTCAAGAGTCTCCTTTTCTTCCTTTGCAAAAGGCTTATTTCTTCTGAATGCCAATCCCAATCAAGGTCTCAAATATCCCTTTCACACAAGACAGATGAACTGAATGTGAGAGATAACAGCTAATGTTGGGAGGTGCCTTGTGAATACACTGGAACTCCGGGAAGCTGCTTAGGAAGCATCCTCAACTGTTCGTTGTGTAATGCTTCATATCCAAGTCTCTTTTCATTTCTGTGTCAAACCTGCCAGAAACCTTTTCCAAATAATGTCCTCATATCACTAACTAAAACTTACATTTGTGTTTTTAGTTTTTTGTTTTTACTTATGTGTATCTATTTTTACTTATGTGTATGTGTGTGTGAGAGAATTATATCATGTGTTTTCATGCATCCATGAAGACCAGAAGAGGCACCAAATTCTCCTGGGGCTACAATTACAAGAGGTTGTAGGTGTTGGGAACTGAACCTGGGACCTCTGGAAGAGCTCTGAACCCCTGAGCCAACTCTCTAACCCTAATTATACTTTTCTAATTAGAGTTTCTGTGACATTTGCCACAGAACACAACAGAGAGAAAACCGAGACTGATTTCTACCAAGACTTGAGGCCCTGTGGATGCCAGGTCTATCTCAGAGGCTCAGATCATTCATCTTAATTCCAATACTACATTCTATTTTAGAATCACTAATCACTGAATCATTTATGCCATCTACTTTCTACAAATTCACCCCAAATGTAGCATCTCTAATAGTGTATTAAAAATGAGTAACTCAAATTATTGCCTCAACCCAGGTAAAAAAAGGCCAGATTAAGAAGTTAGTTTTACATATTAAATGAAAATGAAGATGATATCTTTCAAAAGGACTGCACCAAGAGAAGAAATCCAGATATTTAGAAACATTTACAATCAGCCTAGCTGATATTTCTAATATATTTAGACAAAAAAAATTGTATCTATAAAGGAGTTCACCAGTCCTATGTTAGTTTAATCTAGACAACTAAGTTCTGAAAACACAACTTCTCTGCCGTACTAAGAATGTCTTGTGCCTTTAGAAATGAGATATTGATCTTAGATTTTAATTTAGATCAGTTCTTCACATAAAAGTGAAATAAATGGCAGTGCTCACATGTTAGACTCCAAAAGCAGCAATTATTGTAAGAAAAACAGCCATCTGAACTTCCATTTTAATCCAGTCCCTTCATACAGTTTGCAGGCGGTATTGGGAAGAACAGTATCACCTGTCTGTGAAAAGCTGTTTTAAGTTGCATGTCAAAAGTTGAAGAGAAATTAGAAAAACAACTTGTGGTTTTCAAAGACCAACGGTGACAGATGGGCAGTAGCTTTTATTTTATCTGTGAGCAACTGTTGTTTGTAAGGATTTTTTTTTTTACTTTTGAGAAAGAGAGTAAAGGTGTAACTGGAAAAATAAACTAAGATGTCTCTGTGTTAAATTTACAAATTTTAAAAAGTTGAGAACGGAGCAATTGCATGAATTTTGTGACTTCCAAAAAGTGAATTCTTGAGCACGTTCATGGGGCAAAGACAAATGCCATTAAAAAAAGTAAAAGAAGAGATGGGCTCGCATTTTACCACAGAAGCCACGTATTTAGTCCTAAAGACATTTGCATCTGATCTCAGGCTGCCCCAAAGATGTCATTATATTGGTCCTTGTAACAAAGCTAGGTCTCTGCAAAGACAAAGACAGACCTGCCTCTCTAGGGTAAGACGGTGAGGCGTCCCTTAAGCTCTGTAAAAATCTATCTTGAGCCATGTTTCTTGACATCTGTACATAAAACATTATAATATAAATTGCATCTGGGTGTTTTTTCTGAAGTTCTATTTAACCGTTTAATAATTGAGAGCCAGAAACTTCTCCCTAGCTTTATTACATTCTTTAACAAGAATAAATTATCTTGAAACAGCATCTTTCTCCATAACAGTGGAAGCCTTTGGCTCATTTTACAAAAAATGAGTTTGGCAATTAATAAATCATATCCTGTGGGACTAGAGTTCATATTTGAAGTTTTTATTGAAACTATGTTACATAGTCAGACCTCCCAATTGTCCACATCTTTATATGTATAAACTTACCACAAGTGCCTCTTTTTTTGTCTGTAAAAGATAAGGATGACAAAAGTACCTGCTATACAGGGCTCTTGCAAGAAATAAGTGAGTTACTGTATCTGAAATGCTCAGACCGGCAGCTGGCACACAGATGACACTAGAGGCACTGGCTTCTTTTTATAGACGTTCCTGTGTGTAGGTTAGTCAGAAAAGCCTATTGGCATTATGCAAATGAAAATTTCTTTCAAGAAAGGTCCTTCTTAGAAGTACAAAAATGTTGATAGCTATGAATTACTGCTTATTGCTTTGGGGGCCCTCTTATATTTTTCAAGAGCCATAAAAGGGAAGTAGATCTTGTATGCCTGGCCTCTTCTCATAGTGCAGGTCTCAATTCATTTATCACAGCCTCAATGAACAGCCCCCCAGTCACTCTGGAGACAGAGACCCCTAACCTTTACCCCATCTTCAGCCTGGTATCTTCTGAACTGTCTTCCCATGTCTCACGAACTGAGAATTCATTTGTTTGGTGGTTTATCTATGTATTTGGTTCCCTGACAGAAAAAAATAAGGAATCTTGATGAAAGAAAGGACCAGTTTTGTCTTCGGACTAATATACAGCAGCAAGTGTTCAACGCTTACTTATGGGAGGAAATAAAACCACAATTATGAGAGGATGATTTTAGTGAAAACATCCATTGCTACTTTAAAAAGTTTGTAATGAAAATGTGAAGGAGGTCTTGGATTTGTGACTGAGACTAACATAGAGCTTATGCAAGGCCGAGATAAGATACCAGCCCCTGTCAGGTTTTCGCTCCTGTGGTAAAGAAATGATCCAAATCAACTTAAGGTAGGAAAGGGTTTGTGTGGCTTAGAGATGATACAGACCACCATCAAGGGAAGCCAAGGCAGAAATGAAGGCACAAACCTGGAGACAGGAACTACCAAGACCGTGGAAGAATGCTGCTTTCTACCTTCTGTCCATGGCTTGCTTGCTCAGCTAGCTTTCTTACACAACCAAGAACACGTGCCCAAAGGTGGAAGAGCTCAGAGCCGTCTGGGCCCTCCCATATCAATCATTAATCATGAAAATGCCCCATAGATAGGACCACAGGCCAGTTTAAGAGAGGTCATTCTCAACTGAGGTTCCC
Source organism: Ellobius talpinus (assembly GCA_001685095.1). Lineage (NCBI taxonomy): Eukaryota > Metazoa > Chordata > Mammalia > Rodentia > Cricetidae > Ellobius > Ellobius talpinus. Next base: position 4,070 of record LOJH01017087.1, read on the forward strand.
TTTTCACAGGGTACGCTAGTCTGTGCCAAATATGACAAAAACTAGCCAGCACAATGGCACCCTTGTCGTCCGGACACACAATGATCACATTAGTAAACTGCAAAACTCCTTTTGTTTATCCCAAGATCTCATGTCAAAACCACAATATAAAACATTGTAACACTTTAAAAAGTACCACGGTTCTTAAAATTTCAAACATTTTAAAGTTCAAGGTGTCTTTAAAATATACAAAGTCTCAAAAACAAATTAACTGCTTTCTTACTCCAAGAGGGAAGAAACCATGCATCAAAGCAATCTCACTTCAGAGATGGAAAGATGCCAACAGTTAAGAGTACTGACTACTCTTCCAGAGGGCCTGGGTTCAATACCCAGTGTTCACGTGCTGACCCCCCACCACCTGTAACTCCAGTTCCTGGAGATCCAATATCCCATTCTCCTCAGGTACCAGGTCCACATGTGTTCCACTGACATACATGCAGGCAAAACACCCCTGCATATAAAATAATAAAATAACTTTAAAAGCAATCACACTTAAGCAAAGCCAAAGTTCACCATTGTAGCTACAAATCTTGTAACTGAATGGTCTGATCTGTGGTCTCCACTGAAACTAAGGCTGCTCCTTACCAGTGGTAAGACCCCTTCTCAATCCTATGACTTCAATGATACCAAAACTGTGTGGAGATGGCTGCAAATGAGTAAACTTCTTTGACAGTTAAGATGCATCTTTGCCTCCATTCTGCATGATAGCTTCTATGTGCTGACTACGGGAAATACTTCTCTGATGATTTCATCTCAGTGATGCTAGTCTCTTATTAATCACCGCTAATTCTCCAACCCCAGCCAACCAGCACTGATTGTTCCAGTGAAGCAAAGTTTTACTTGCACAGATTCTTAATCTAGCACTTTGTTTGCGTAAATGGCACTGGAAGAGTCTTTGCTTCCCCCGAAACTTTACGAGCTAAGCCTTCAATTGTCCAACCTATCGTCCATGTTCCCCTAACATCTCCTTAAGCTGAGTACTAGCCAAGAGTTCCACACTAGGGATTGTCCCATTGTTCAGTCCTAAAATCTAATGTCCCACATTGGTTTCCCAGTCTCTAGCATGGGTGAAATGCTGCTGCTCCATAAAATCTTTTCTCTCGCTGTCTTGACACTGCGTTTAATAGAGATTCAGAGGGGCAAGACAGGAGAAAGCTATGGAACACGAGAGAGCGTTCAGCTCTAGCTCTTGCCCACAGAATCCCAACATGGCTTTCCTCATCAAAATCCTACTATGATTTTTGTCCAACAATTTGTCCTAGAATAGAAACAAATCAAAATCTATTTTAGTAAAATAAGTAAAAACAATACGTTTCTGAGAGTCTAGGAGACCACGGGAGGGGGGGAATTAACCCCTGCCCTTACATGTCTTGTGTTCTGAGCCTTCATGTCCAAAAGCAGGTCTTTGCTCCCATCAGGAGCTGACTCCTTCTAATGATCTAACAAAAGTTTTCTCTAGTACCTGTGGAGGTCTCATGACATTCCTGCCTGAAAACTTTTGCCCGAGCAACAGTAATAACAATGTGTTAGCCTATTGTGTTGTTTGGTTTACAAATCTTCTCTTTCATAAATATAGTCAGTGCCTTCACTTGTTTTCTATACCAAGCCTATAATATCCTGGAGCATACACTACTGTACAGTGGATAATTTTGTTTATCCCAGTCCCAACCTAAGCTTCACTTGAGGGTGGAAACCAATTAAGCATGACCTGTGCTCAAGCCCTTGGTTAGTTTTACTGAAATGAATTGAATGTAAAATGTACGAAACAGACTATTTCTATTTATTTAGATCTTAAGAGCCCTGGAAACTGACTGCAGACTGGCCCGTCAGAAGACTTTTATTTCTTTTTCTGAAAAGTGGAAATAAAAATGCCCTTACAGCGAAGCACAATAGAGAATTTTTAAGTCAGTATTAAATCCCAGTTCTTGGACAAGGAAGCCAGGCCCGATGCACAGATATTTCTCGAAACTCAAAATGATATAATAGCCATGCCTAACTCTCAGATGGAACTAACAGTTTGCAGCCACCTTTCCATTTGGTTTTTTACAATAGCACATGAAGGAGGCAGAGCAGCCACCGTCATTTCTGCTTTGAAGTCACACGCTTAGTCCTAATATAGATAAGGGGCTTGTTTCAGTTCCGACCAAGAAGCGCAGAGCAGAGGCAGCCGACCTTCCGAGCCACTCATTCATTTTTTCTCAAGTAGATCCTCTACACCACAAGCTTTTTCTTTCTGTTGTTTTTCTTTTCCCTTTGTGTGTTGGTGGGGGAGGTGTATGCTCGTGTGTGTCAGAATAAGATGTCAGGTGTCTTCCTCTAGTCTTCTCTGTCTTGTTCCTATAAGACAAGGGGTTTTACTCAAACCTGGAGCTATCTGGGTTGTTTGGGGCTAGGCCAGTGGCAAACAAGCTGCAGGTACCCTTACCCCTCCAACGCTGGTCTTACAGGTACTGGAGATCCAAACACAAGTGCTCACACTCGCAAAGCAACTGCTCTTACCTCCAGCAATCTCCCCCACCCTCTCACAAACTTTCTTAAAGCTGGTGTTTTTACATTCACAAGCACACAAATTACCTGGAATCTTGTTAGGATGTGAACTCTGGTTCGTCTTGTTGAAGGTGGGCCTGCGGACCTGTTTCTCTAAGAAACTCAGACGAAACTATTGGTCCTACACTACAATTTTTGTAGCAAGTCTGGGTAGTAAGAGGGCAGGGCTGTGGCTAATCCACCTTTACACCCTGACTCCTAGGTGCGTTGTGGATGTTTAACAAGTATGTTCTGACTCAATGAAAGAACAACTAGGCTCGGCCCACTTTTGTATCTCTAGTGCTGAGCACATAGAAAAAGCACTTGGGAAATAAGTCGGGAATTAATGAACTAATTAGCCATCAGTGAAAGCACTGGCTACCCAGACTTCATGCAACAACATTCTGCAAAAAAAAAATAGAGGACTTACAGAGCAAGAGAGTCCTTGGGACAACCCCCTGAGTTTGCCCAAATTAACTATTGAGTCCCTAATAACACAATTTCTTCATGCGATCACATCCACCGGAGTGAATTGTTGAGCCCTATAAGCACAATGATGACTGGTTTCCCACGTGTTTTTATGTTTTGAGACTTTGCTTCCCAACCCTCCTTTGCCACAGCCGAGTGAAATAAGGCAATTTTGGCATATTATTTTTTGCTCTGGGGAAAGAGGACTGGGTTGGTGCTGTCTATTTTATTGCTGAAATCACAGCCTAGGCCTGGACCTTTTGGTGATTCTCAAGGACACATTCATACCCTCCACTTCTTGCACAATACTGCAGCTTTGTTATGTGATAGCTGGGGCCTGTACTACAAACAAAACACTTTCTGTTCTGAATAAATCATGAGATAAAGGGCTTTATTAAGAGTAAGGAGATGAACACAACAGAGCTTGGTAAAACTTCTCTCAACAGGGCTCTGAGAACCTTGGCGTTAGACCTCTTGCCTGGCATAGATAAGGTGTTTGTTTCAGCGCCGGGGCTGCAAATGAAAAAAACAAGCAAACATTTGTGAACAGTTGGTTAGAAATGACACAATACAATATACATTAAACCATGTTCCAGCAATCCCACCTCATATGGTGTAAGATGCTGTGGCACTTTAAATCTGCCAGATAAAGCATGACGTCATCTGGCATTTATAAGGGAGCCTATAAAGTGGTATGTTTGCAAACTTGATCAGCAGTTCCTCGATATGGAGATAAAGAAGAGGAAATCAAAATATCACTAGAGAGAATCAGAAGGGCAGTCCCTTTCACTTCCTTTAGAGATGTGTTTACTTTTACGTGTAGGGGTGTGTGTCTGTGCATCACACGCATGTCCTGTGCCAGCAGGAGGTTAAAAGAAGGTGTCAGAGCCTCTGGAACTGGAGTTACAGATGGTTGTGAAACACCATGTGGGTGCTGGGAATTGAACCCAGGTCCTCGGAAAGAGCAGTCACTCTTAGCCACTAACCCTCCAGCTGGACATTTCCTTTCTTTAGAAATGAAGGCAGTGGGAGGCTGCTGCTTGTTGGGCAGTCTCCACAGCCTTCATCTTCTTACCCACTGTGGATCTCCTCAAGGTCACTTCAGTGCTTAGTTATTTCCAGGTGATAATTGAGGAAGATGCTTTGGTATTAATCAAACTATGCAATTAGAAAATGGAAGCCGGAACTGCTTCAGCTAGGAACAGAGATGGTTTAATTGCCAGCAAACTCAAGCTGTGTTGTTGGAGGTCTACTGGCTCTGTGTCCAGGCTTGCACCTCTCCAAGCTGACTTTGCCACCAGTATGTTGCTTCTCTTTTACGGGCAAAATGGCTTCAGATCCCTCACAATTTTATTCCCCTACACAAGCAGTCTCAATGGAAAGATGGTATCTCCTAAAAATGTCCCAAAATTTGGGACTCAAGATATAGCTCAGTTGGTACAGTGCTTGAATAGTAGGCAAAAAAAAAATCCTAGGTAGATCTCCTGAGTAAACTGGGAGTGGGGGGGGCAGAGGGGAGGATGCAAGGGAGAGGGGAGGAGAGAAGGGGAGCAGGGGGGATTTAAAAAATCCTAAATTCAATCCCCACTGTGTCCAACCAGATAGACTGGTATACCTGTCAACTCAGCACCTGGGAGGAGGGGGTAAGAAAGAAGTTCAAGGTCAGGGCCAGCTAGATGACTCATCCAGTCAAGGTATTTACCAAGCAGACCTAATGGTCTGATTCAATCCCTAGAACCCACTTAAAGGAGGAAGAAGAGAAAACTAACCCATGTTTTCTGAACCTCCACACATGAGCCATGGTAGGCACATGCGGGGTATTCACATGTCATAGACCCATATCATCATCATCATCATCATCATCATCATCATCATCATCATCCTTAAAATTCTTCTTTAAAGAAATTCAAAGTCACCCTTTGCTACACAGTGATTTCCGATGCAAGTCTGGCTTTATGCACTGATCACATGTTAGAACCAAGCCAGTTACAATGGCCCTAAGTAATCAGGTCCCCTGGATCACAACCACAAAGAGTTCAATTGAACCTAAACAGGGTAGTTCCCAAAAAGAATCCTGGAATCTACTACTGAAACTGAAACAGGAAGGTAAACAGACAAACGAGGGGTCCACTTCTCATTCTGAACTTATATTTTGCCACTCTAGCCACTAGATGTCTGTTGTTTCTGAAACCCAGACCTGACATGGCAGCCTGGGCTCTGTTTTAGTGACCTCCAAATACATCTGGAACAGAACCTAGTAGTGCTTCATCCTTTATTTGTTCCTGGAGCTGTGTTTTCTGTTTTATCAACATGAATGCCGCAAACGTGTTCATCCTTCTTCGTCTTTAGCTGAAACAACCAGGAACCATATTTAGTGAGCTCCCCTAAGAACACAAGAATAGAAGAACCTGGATATAGAAGTATTTGATTTCACAGTCCAAGCCATTAATCACTAGGCTGGGTTTTAAGGTTATAACGTCACAGATTTGCCCGCAATTAATGCTTGCCTGTTTGAGCACAAATCACTGGCACCCTCTGACCGCGGCATCCTTTTCTGCAAAGTGAGAAAGATGATCCCATTCCAATATGCTTATCTCATTTCATGGTGCTATTGTGAGGCTTTAATGAGGCAGGATACATAGATGAGGAGCGTGATGATCCTAATTATTGCTCACATAATCCAGGAAAGTTGCAGAAAGACACAGATAGCAATGAAATAGAAACACCAGTTCGTTACTTCTAGCCCAATGGAAAAGGGAATCATTTTCTGCTAACTCTCCCGTTCTTCTTTTATTTTATACATCTAAGAGCAAAGCTTCATAGTATGCCCTAAGAACACCCTAGTATCCAACCAGTTCAAATCCTGCTCTATACATCCAATGACTGCCTCTAGAAGGACATACCCCTATTCTCTGAGTCATTGTTTCCTGTGCAAGGCACCATGGCATGTGGTAAGCTATGGCATCACATACACACACATACATACACAGTTTATTATCCTTTTGGCACTTACATAGATTGTACCCTTGGCACTAGAGTGAGGTCATTATCTCTAAACAGAATAAACAAGTAACAGAAAGCATGGTATTAGACTACTCTTCGCACCTGTTGGGTAAGATTTTTTAAAAAGGAAGGAGGTTGTTGAAATTTAAAGACTAAAAGGAATTTGAACACGCCTACATTTCTCTCTTGAATACCCACTCCAAACAGCAATAACAATATGTCTTCCTCTTAAGGAAGAGCCATGTATTCTAATACCCTTAGCAGATGTACTTGAGGAGAAGTAATTAGCATAAAAACAATTGGGAAATTATCCTTTAAGGGAGCAAAATGTTTGGTACCTCTATTCGGTTTTTCAAGAAAGAGATGACTTGGAAAAGTCAAAGAAGAAAACAGGATTCTAAATATCTACATCATTCAAGCATTGAGCTGACTCTTCTGAGAAGGTATTTCCTGCTTGGTAGCCATTTCTCTTGGAGCAAGCCCTCAAAAGAGTTTCTTCTTTGGTCTGGAAGATGTCTCAGTAGAGAGAATGATAGCCACACAAGTATGAAGAACTGAGTTTAGATTCCCAACACCCATGTTTTCAAAAAGTAGGTATGGTGTTACCCACCTGCAATCCTAGCACTAGGAAGCAGAGACTGAAGGACCCTGAGTTCAGTGAAAGGCCCCATCTTGTAATCAGCAAAGTGAACACAATAGAGGAAGACACCTGACCTCAGCTCTTGATTTCCATGTGCAAACACTTAATACACACACATAAACACATACATATGAGAGAGAGAGAATTTTTGAACTTGTTTTAGGACAGTTTTGAGACGCAAAAGAGACATTGGATGGGAGGATCCATTTTCCATTTGTCAATCAGGACTGAGCATTGAAAGCATCTTCTCCATTCCTTCCCTCTCCCTTTGGAAAGCAGTACTGTGAACTCACTCTTCAAGTCATTTCTGATAAGAATTCTGTGCACAAAATGAACTAGAAAAATCTGAAGGTAACATAGCAGACCTGCTATGGTCTCTGTGACACATCGTTCTAAATACCATTTGCTTATTTTAGCATCTGGGAATGCTCTGTTTTACTTTGCTTATTTAAATACATATTAGATTCTTCTATAGATTTGCTCTCTAGTATTCCTTGTGCAGGCAAAACTCCTATTAACTTTAATAAAAGTTTAAATATGAAATATTGTTAGAAGACATCTGATATTTTATTCATACTGCTGATAGTTATTTAAATGTTTTAATTACTCCACTGGTGCCCTACAGCAGGGAAAGGAAAGAACCTAATTTGCTCTTCAAAATAAAAACTATTCACATATTAAGTGAAGCTAGTAAGCAGTAAAGAATAAACTCACCAGAAGATTTTTTTTCCTTAAAACTCAGGAACCTCATACATCACTAATTTTTACATGTGAAATCCATTTTGTAAAAGAATAGCACAAAAGATGAGGGGAAAGGAAAGCTTGTTTGGATCTAGTTAATTTTGTGGCACTCATTATAATTTATAAGACTTTTCCATGGCAGCAAAATAAAAATAATTATCCCAATCTCAAATTACTATCTGTGAACTACAGTAGATTTTATAATGGTGTCTTAGTTAGGGTTTCTGTTGCTGCGATGAAATACCATGACCGAAAAGCAAGGGGGGGTTATTTGGCTTACACTTCAGCATTGCTGTTCATCACTGAAGAAATTCAGGACAGAAACTCAAACCAGGCAGGATCTCAGAAGCAGAAGTTGATGCAGAGGCCATGGAGGGGAGCTGCTTACTGGCTTGCTTCCCATGGCTTGCTCAGCCCACCTTCCTGTAGAACCAGGACCATCAGCCCGGGGATGGTACCACACAGGTGAGCTGGTCTCTCTCACATTGATCACTAAATAAGAAAATTCCTGACAGCCGGATCTCAAGGAGCCATTTCCTCCGCTGAGGCTCCTTCCTCGGATGACTAACTTCTGTGTCGTGTTGACGCATGAAACTAGCCAGTACAAAGTTTATCTCTATCCCATAGATGATTTTTTTGCAGCTTTAGTTGCTGATGTTTTTCAGTGGAGCAGATTTGGGAGAGTTATACATATGTCTCAAATATCCAATCTACTTTTGATTCAATGATAGCAATAAAAGGACGACTGATTTTTCATAGGAATAATGGGACTCGAAGAGTCATGTCAATCACAGACAGTGCATCGGATGTCTCTCCCAAAATAATAAAGTTTTGTACTAAGAGACAGTATCATCTCCTTCCTATAGATAATAATCTTTATTTCTAGGTGGTACAAGAAATGCATCTTCAATAATTGATCAGGATGACAGAAAAATCTGTTGTTGGCAAAGATGTTCAAAATTATCCTGTTCACTAGCCCTCATCCCAGATGTTCTCCATCTGCCCCCTCAGATCTAATGCACACTACAAAGCAAACATACTTCATTCTGGAACTGAGTTCCCTGATTTTAATTTTTCTTTCTCTAGAAAGAGCAAAGGGAAGCGTCCTCGACATGCTTGATATTAAACATAGAATTATGGCATCCTAAGATTGGTTCAGGGCAAAGTGGTTTCAAGCCAATCTTAATAAGGATTGTGTTTTGGAAAGTTATGTTTTCATTGTGGTTTTATTCCACTTTGCCCAGAGGAAGTGAACAAAGCATAGCTCATGCTACAAGGAGATCGATGGCCCTATGAGAAACCTCACAATCTTCTGCTGTATTTCCATCATTCAGAGATGGACCAAGGAAGACCCTCATATGAATCAACTGAAAGGCTCCTTCCAAGAAGATCCTGACAGTTAAGTGCTGCACAGATAAAATGGTGCTCCCTCTTCAAGAAAGCCTAAGGGGGCCCTGCATGACTAAAGAGTGTACCCCAGTGGAATCATTGCAGGGTGATAGGCGTGCCCTAAGCTAGCTCTCTGGTCCTCTTCCATGGAGCCAGTAAGATGCTGAAACCATGCTGATGGTCATGAACACAGCATTTGTTAATTGTAGTCAGAGTGGGCTGGGGAGTCCAGTGGAAATCAATCGCTCTGATTGGATGAGGATGCAGTACAAGCCAGGGAAATGGATGGTGGCTTGACAGCAGATCCAAGGGCTGGGTCCTACACTACTGCTAACATTCTCTGACCTTCAGCCTTTTGGTTCACCTCTGAATCCTCATCATCTACAAGAGATAAAAGTCCTTTGGTTTTCTAGCATACTCTGAACCAATAATCAAAATTAGATTTATCCTTATGTCTTTGTAAAAAAATCAAACAACCATGTACAATATAGTACTCTCATTTGAGTATTTAAATGAATTTAATTGAAATTTAAAGTAAAATTAAATAAAATGCACATACCCTTCCTCAGTCACACAACCTATACATTTAATGTTTAACACCCACATGTAGCTGTCAGTATATTAAATGGGATAGATTATGGGACATTTATATTATTGCAGAAAACACTGATTTATGATGACTGTCTTCTACTCCCTAGAGCCTGTTAGTATTCTATAAACACTTAGGGATGAATAAATGAAGAAATAAATGGCAATCTCACTTGGAAATATAAAACTTTCACAAGATCAACCCAGCTCTAATTCTGGTGTAGATGGGATAGATAATCTCCAGATCTCATGTCTTCCTAAGGAGCTATTGAGTAGAGAGGAAGAATCATTTTTGTGCGTGAGAATGTCATTACTAGTAGGACTCGCACAGTCCAGTAGCTGGTCCTGCACCCATGCATATAAGGGCATCACTACGTGGACTCAGTGGGTTATCAAAGAGCAAAAGAACCATGAAGTTGAGATGGGTGTAGGGGGTGTGGGAAGATTTGGAGGAGAAAATGGGGGCAGATGAGATCATATTTCACTGTAAATGTGTGTGAAGTCCTCAAAACTAAGGGAATTTTTCAAGTAAAAAAGAAAAACTCACTAATAGGGAGTAGGGATAACAAAGGGAGATTTGCAGGGATGGTGTGGACGGTACAGCTGGGTTTCTTGGTTTTTTCTTGCTACTTCCTGTGAAATGTGAAACAAATTTACTGATGAAGAGATTATAAAGCAAAAAGAACCAAAATTATTACTCGAAAAATTCTCACTTATTTACGTTGCAAAACATGAGAATGCACACTCAAGATAGAATACCAGCCTTTTGCTGATGGATTTAGACATATGACTTATGCCTTCAATCAACCATCTCAGAAAAAAAAAGTCAGGAACAGAAGTGCTTCATCCAGGGGAAGATCTGTGAAGGTTCTTGTCTAATGGCATGGCTCCCCTTGGTCACCACCGATGACTGCCAGGGTGGTCTGGTGCTCGCCACCAAACACTGCAGTTTAGATAGAATAAAGAGAAGGGAGGCTTTGGATGTAAGAAACTCTGTAGTCAAGCCACAACTGACAGAGTTCCTAGGCAGATAAAGTACATCATCTTTTAAGGCAGGAGAAAGAGGACTGTGAAGGAATGGCCACAGATTATCAGGACAGAATTACCCCCTCCCCATCCACAGGGGCCCCTGAAGGCCACAAAGAGCATCAAGTCATCAAATAATGTCCTTAGTCCTTGGGACCTGCTTTGTCTGTGTGGAAACTTGCTTAAGTTAATAGTCTGTATTCTTCTTCCATTTTTTCCCTCTGGAAGTGAACAATTCCTACTTATACCTGCCCCCATCATTGCATTTTAAAAGCAAATCTTTTTTTTCTACACAAGTAGAGAGGAATTCACCTCGTCATGGACCAAAGTTCCACTCAAACCTGATTGAGATGATTTGGAGCATATTTGGGACTACAGGGGTTAATTACATTTAATGATGTCTGGGGTTTAGAGTTGATGCTGGAATGATTAAAACCTGAAATGCCATGCTAGAGTGATGTTATCTTTATGTGGGAGGAGATAGCAGTTTGGACCCTAGACAGTTGGCTGGACTGAAATGAATTATGTTTCTCCAACATTGGCATCTCTCTAACACTGATGTCCACTTGGGCATATGGGTTTTTTTGGGGGGGGACATGTGATTTGTACTCTGTAACCAACTTTAATAGAAAAGAGCCACAAACTCCAGTGTGTTGGGTTCTATGTTAAATGATTTGTGTCTAAGAAAGGAGATAAATTTTGACACAGACACATCCAGAAAAACAAAGAAAAGAAAGCCAAGTGGAAAAGAAGCAGAGGGCTGGGGTAAAGTACTTGATGCTCAAGAATGAGGACCGGAGTTTTGGCCCCAGAACTCACCTTTAAAAAGCCATGTGTGGTGGCACACTTGTGACTAGATAGTTTTATGTCAACTTGACACAGCTGGAGTCATCCGAAATGGGGAAGCTTCAATTGAGAACGGTCTCCATAAGATCAGGCTACAGCCAGCCTAGAGGCCTTTTCTTAATTAGTGATTCATGGAGGAGAGCCCAATCCATTGTGGGTAGTGCCATCCCTGGGATGGTGGTTCTGGGTTCGAAAAGAAAGCAGGTTGAGAAGCGATGGAGAGCAAGCCAGTAAGCAGCAGCCCTCCCTGGCCTCCTGTTCAACTCCTGCTTCCAGATTCCTGCCCTGCTTGAGTTCCTCTCTTGACTCCCTTTGATGATAAACTATGATATGGAAGAATAAGCTGAATAAACCCTTTCCTCCTCAAGTTGTTTGGTCATGGTGTCTTGTCACAGCCATAGTCACCCTGACTAAGACAGCTTGTAGCCAGTGTTGGGAGGGCAGGTCTCTGAAGCTTGGTGATTTGTGAACCCAGCATAACCTCATAACTGGTGAGAAACCTGTCTCAAAAAAAAGAGAGTGAGGAAGGAAGGAAGGAAGAACACTGGTGGATTATTTCCAAAGAAAAGGGACACCTAAGATTGTCCTTTGACTTCCACTCACCTGTATATATGCACACATGTACATACCCATGCATACGTGTGCGCACACACACACAGACACATGCACACAAACATACAGACATAAAAATAAAGAAGCAGGAATCTTGGTGCCAAAAGCAGGGATGTGACAAAGCTGGAGAGCAACCACCATAAGCTAAAAGAAGCACAGCAAGAGCCCAACGGTGATGGAGCACACCTTTAATCCCAGCACCCTGGAGGCAGAGGCAGGCAGATCTCTGTGAGTTCGAGGCCAGCCTTGTCTACAAGAGCTGATTCCAAGACAGGCTCCAAAGCTACAGAGAAACCCTGTCTGAAAAAGCCAAAAGAAAAAAGAGAAAGAAGCACAGCGGGGTTATTCCCTAGCTTTAGAGAGGGCATGGTTCCACCAACAACTTCAGACTTTGAAACTTCAGAACGAAGGGAGAATAAATTTGAGTTACTTTAAGTCACTCGATTTGTAGTGATTTTTGAAAGCAAGATGACAGGAGAGAAATTGCCAAGTAAAACTAACAACATTAGACCCTTTTAAAGCCAGAATGATCAAAGAAAATAAATTATGTAATGGAAATTTATGTAATGATAAATTATTTAAGCAACTCATTCACTTAATTTAAAAGATGTTCTTTAGAGGATGAGCAGGCGTTTTCAGAGGGAACCTCTGAAGTCAAGAACCACTTCATAGCCTCAGATAGAAAATATGTGGGAAACAGCACTGCAAGGAGACACGGTTTGGGAATTCCGTTTGCATTAATCCTTTGTAGACAGGCATGCAGTCGCTTATCCATATTTCTGTATTTTTTTATCAGTAAGATTTTTTTTCAATCAAACAAGCTGAGATCCAGTCCAAAATCCTATAACTCATCACTGACCTAATATGCAGGCTGCATAGAGTGTGGCCGGGTTATGGTCTTCCATAGCACATGTATAAACAAAGCAAATGTGATTTTCAAACTCCATTAGTCTAAAATTGGATTTTTCCAAAGTTGATTCAATGGCTGGTAATAGAACTAATATGAATCTTCATGAGCCACTCTGAGTTAAACCGGGACTTGGCCTTGAGTCTCTCGCTTATGGGACTTTGCGGTTGAACTTCCATCTGTTCAGAACTGAGGTGCTCCCAAGAGGGAAATAATGTGTCTATGAACCCCCAGATCATTTCAGTGTAGCACTCCTTATTTGTGGGGTGTATTTTGAAATGTAAGATTAAATTTCAGCCATGGGAGTTTATAACTATACCCTCTAAAGGGTATCCACCAAACTAGGAAAACACTCTATCATTCCCTTCTGTGAGCCTGTGTGCATGGAAACAAGGGCAGGGAGGGGGAATAACTGTCTTTGTTGAAGTGCCACAGAGCAGACACAGGTCCTGGTGCGTGCTACACATGCTCGCTACTACTAAAGTGGAAATAAAATTTTTTTATTTATTTTATAAATAAATATTTTATAAAAGTGGAAAGAAAATTATTTCTTCTACTTTTTGAGATTATAACACAATTGCATCATTTCACCCTTACCTTTCTTTCTCCAAACTCTATCATATACCACTCCTTACTATTTCAAATTCATGACCTGTTAATTCATTCATTGTTATTACACGCATAGATTCCTAAAGACGTAAATACAACCTGCTCCACCTGTATAATGCTACTTGTATGTATGTTTTTCAAAAATGACCACTTGGAATTGAATAATTAATTGGTATGCTTGACCCTGAAGAAAACTATTTCTCCCACTCTTGATATTACTTTATTGCCTGTAGTTCTTTATGGGACATGAGGTCTGTACAACAAGAAAAAGAATTTAGCCATGTGAAGATCTGTGTGAAGAGTCCAGAGGTGAGAAATGGCTAATTCTGACAAGAGAAACAGCAAGTCTAAAAGACCCTCAGGAAATAACAAAAAATGTTCAAGAAAAGGGGAATATCGTTTTGTCATAGGCAGCCTATAGCTGGGAGTACATAAGGAAAAGATACCTATCTTATACTTACATTAACGTGTTCCTACTTCTTGCTTGGTTATTCGTTTTGTTGATAAAATGATTCTCCCAAGGCTAAACTATTTCCTGATATCTTTAACCATATGCAATCATCTTCCACTAACTCTCTGTGCAGCCAAGTAATTTCATTCTGTACTTGGTGTCTCCTGTTCCTAGCATTGTAATGGGAAACTGTGATGACGGTCCCTTAAAAGCATTATACATCATCAACTCCTTCGCCAGAAGCCAATTGCTCATCCACTCACTGCTTTGCTTAGAATTTCCTCCAATTCATCTTGGCCCTTCTGCTGGTGAGCTATCGAAATGGAATAGCCCCTTCTCTGAGAACTGTAATACCGGAGAACAGGACAATCTCCCTAGCATGCTGGGATCCTATTTTGTATGTTTCCCATCGCAAACAGTCTGCTTATTTTCTGTGCCTAGATACCCGTGTAAAATCAAATCTGCTTTTCTGCCTGCTGCTTCCAGGCCATTCTTGCAGCAAGTGTTCTAGGCTTTGTCTCACCTACTTGGAGTCTGTTTCTGATATCCTGTCCCCAGGTAGTGTTGCTCTTTTTTTCTGAGCTGAATTTCTACTTCAACTCTGCCTACATTTTCAGTCTTTTTATGTCTGGGAACATTTCTCAATTCTGTCTCCTGCTACCTTTTAGGAAACCCAGCCAATTGTGAGCATCTAATCCTAGATGAAAAGAACCAGAAATTCCTAACTGTGATAGTCCCAGGTCAACATTCCACTGTAAAGCTGTTCTTGCTCAGATGGGAAGAAGACTACAGGCATAACATTTCAAGAAGAGAACTCTAAATGTGTTGAACTAACCTTAAGGCATAAGTTGAGTTATGACACTACATTTATATGACTTTAAAGCAAGAAGTCCTGTCTGGCACTCAGTTTCATATTCTATAAATCAAGGACTAAAGCTATCTAGTTTTCAACCACATTTCAGCAATGTTTACTTTTAAACACATGCAGAAGTTAATTGAATTCACTGGACAAGAATGACACCTATTGGGACTGAGAGTTGATGATTGCTTAACCCATCCATGTGTTTATCCCCTTGACAGACATTTCTGGATCATTGGATTGACTCAAATAAAGTTTATACAGCAGTGGTCTAGATAGTCTATAGACCCCTTACCACTCCCTAGCTCCAGGGGTAATAAAGTGTCAGTTGGGAAAGAAATGAATACAATGAGACTTAAGTGGTAGAGAAAATGGGAATCCAACCAGTGGTAGCTTAGAGTCTATTAAACACTGAGACATTAACAATGAGAGATGGCTGCAAGGCTTTCATCAACAGATTTATGTGTCTTTGCAGCAAAAGAAGTTTTAAGTTCACAATTGTTTCCATTGACATGCATCTCTACCTACAAATAACTCAAACCTTTATGACATGAAACATATCATATCAAATACAATTATTTACATATCATAGCATGCCAAATAGTAATATCAAATCACATATTAAATATAATTATTATCCACATTTTTCTTTAGCTATAGCGTTCACCTTTCCATAGAACACTACAGAAGGTTCCATGTCAAGTCATACAATCTCTCCAGAAGCAATTATTCCTGATACTAATTTCTGTGTATGGAGAAACTACAGTCTCTTGAGAATTTGTTTTTGTGTGAAGACAAAGGTTAAAATGGAACAAAGAAAATTATGCTGCCTCAGAAGTTCCACAGAGAGTGTTTTTAACATCCAAGCTCACCCATTGGGATCTGGACAAAAGACCATATGTTCTCTAGGTATTCAAAGGAGTCACAATGTCTGTGTGATAAAACCATTGAACAACCTGGAGAAAGACCTCATCCCTGACACACATTTTCCCAGGAAACTGAGACCATTCTTAAATTCTATTCCCAAAATGATCATCATT
Source organism: Ellobius talpinus (assembly GCA_001685095.1). Classification (NCBI taxonomy): domain Eukaryota; kingdom Metazoa; phylum Chordata; class Mammalia; order Rodentia; family Cricetidae; genus Ellobius; species Ellobius talpinus. Next base: position 19,814 of record LOJH01017087.1, read on the forward strand.
GACCAGAGTGTCCATTTAAAAAATACTGTATCGACCACAGGAAATTTTCATACAATGTATTTTGATAATATTCAACCCCTGATCTTCTCACTGACTCCTTCCAGATTCTACTCTCCAAAACTTATTTTTTAAAAAAATAACTCATAGAGCTGACTTTGTGCTGCCAATACATTCTTGAATATGGGACTATTCACTAGAGCAGAGTATTTAAATAAAATTAACTCTTCCTCTCTCAGAAGCCATCAACTCTTTGCTGCTCCTCAGATACGGGTAGGGGCTTGTTAAACCCGCTCCGCTCCATGCTGGAATATTGACTGGATTGATCCTGTACAGGTCTAGTGCAGGCAGCCAGAGCTACCGTGAGTCCATGAGTTCATGGCTCTGTCACATCCTGGAGACACTGTTTTGCTCCAATATTCCATGATCTCTGGCTCCTACAATTGTTTCACCTTCCCTTCCACAGTGGTCCTGAAGCCTTGGGAAAGGGTGAGATATCTCCTTTGTGACTGAGCATTCCATGGACACTTAGTCTCTGCACTGTGACCAATTGTGAGTCCACTGCACAGAGAAACTTCTCTGAAAAGATCTGAGAGCTGTATTAACCTGTGGAGCGAAGAGTTGCAAATTTAGAAATCAAATTGGTATGATGTCCATTTTGCAAAATAATAGTAGTAGGTTCACCCCCTGAGCCTGGGAACTAAACAACCACTGGTTCTTGGCCAGATTCAGGAATATGTTTCCTCATGTTGAATGGGCCTTTGTTTTTTCTACTCTTGAACACTATTAGCACCATTAAATTCATTTATTCATTCATCTTTTTCATACGTCTCTCCCTCTCCCAGGCTGAAAGCTCCACAAAGGCAAGGATGAGGTTGACTCTGTTCAGTTATTTTTTAATCCTTCTGGCTCCTCATTAGGAGGTGAGAGCTGTAAGGATATATTTATTAACATCTAATATCTTAAGATTCTGGTGACACTAATAAAGCATAGCAGGCCGGATGGCCCAGGCCCCATGGCTCTGTGGGTAAGAGGGATATTGGGAAAGCCATTCTACTTGTTCAGAGATAAGTAGAATGTAAAGATATAGCTAAGAAAACCTGGCCGCACATGCATAGCAAGTTTCCCTTCTCTTAACCCTCCTCACGTTTCTTCCTGCACGTCTTCTCTGCTCCCTGAGAGGAATGACCTTCTCCTCAAGACGCTTCCAATAATGCTGAAATTTGGAAACGGTATTTACTTTTTGTTTACTAATATTATATACGAAATAACACTCTAATCGAGTCACACTATTAATTCAATAATTGATTGGCCTACATTCCTAGAACCAGAACTCTGTGTGAGATGGATTTACAAATCTCAGACAAGACCTTTCCATCGCTTGAGTAGTAGAATCTTGAATCAGGGAAAGACACACGAAATCAGAAGCACCAATTTCAAACCAAGCACAATTGGAACCAGTTATGTTCTCTTGCTTTTGAAGAAACAATATATTGCTTCATTTACTTGTGTGCATGTGTGTGCATGCACACCCATCCTAAACACCTCAGAAAGTGTGCAGAGATTAGAGGACAACTTTTGGGACTCAGTTCTTTCCTTCCACAATGTGGGTCTCTGGGTTTAACGCATGTCCTCAGGGTTGGTAGCAAGGACCTTTTCTCATTGAGTAATCTTGCCAGCCCAATTGTGTCCACTTTATAAGCTAAGCAGAAACGTGGGGTGTCTGAAGAAAAGTATGCTCCATACCTCATTGCATACAAGTGACTGGGGAGAAAAAATATAGACATTTTGCAATAAGCATTCATCAAGGCTCAACAATACAAAGCATTATACCGCTTAGCAGTTTCTGTTTCATACACAATAAGGATTAGTGGCCTCCAATATCTCTACCAAAACCAGCGCTTTGGTGGAAAGCAAAGAGGGTTTTCAGCCGCATAACTAGAAAGACTGAAGTTCAAATAATGGCAGTGCAAAGAACGAATACCAACAGTTAGTTACCCTTTCTCCTCTGTGGACTCACTGGCCATCATTGGGACCACAAGAGCAGGGGTTAAGTGAGATGAAGGAAGTGTGGGCACACGATTGTGCTGGGAAATGCTCAGACCTTTCAATATATCTATAACAGCTCAGTATTTTGATTCAACAGACTCTAATGAAAATATGTTCCCTAACTCTTGGGCCAACTAGGTCTAATGTCCCCTTTCACAGTGCAAATGTTCAGGTATTTGTTTCACAGGGCTAAGCACAATTTGCAATTGTGTGGACAATCAGTTAACAAAAATATGAGTCTTCCGCAAGACTAAGCAAAGAGCCCTTTGAGCGCAGAAGCTTGCTTTCCTCATCCATGTCCCATCCTGTCTCACTGCCTGGAAAGTGCATGGACTTCAATAAATACTGCACATGTAACCAAATGAATTGATAAGGCTTCAGATTTTGTAAAGCCTTATTGAGAGGCTATGAGCAGCTCAGAATACCAGGAAAGAAAATTTTGCAAGGTTTTCGTTGCTTTTTGCTTAACTCACTTTTTGATTACCTGGGTTTGAGAACTGAGGAAAGCCAAATGAACAAGTTTGTTTGTGTCACACGAGTACCATTTAAGAAAAATTTAAGATGTCATTGTTTTTTACCGCTGAGTAGTACTCTAATGCATATAT
>LOJH01017088.1:12871-27773 GCA_001685095.1 Ellobius talpinus
ATAGATAGATAGATAGATAGATAGATAGATAGATAGATAGATAGAGATAGAGAGGTAGATAGATATAGATAGGCAGACAGAGAGAAGGTAGATAATAGATGCTCCAGTATTTTTTAATGGTAGTGATAGTTCAGCATTAATGAATTTATTGTTGGCCTAATTTCCATCAATAAAAAACTCATTCTCAAACTGCTTAAGTGGTTTTTCAAGCCATTCTAGCAATTATGTGCTTTCTTTCCCTTCTATATGTGCATGTGTGTATGGCCACAGGACAGCATCAAGTGAGGGTCATTCCCTTCCACCTTATTTGAAGCAAGTGTCTTGCTTTCCTCTGTCTACTCCAGGCTAACTAGCCTGGAAGCTTCCAAGTATCTGCCTGTCTCACCTCCCTCTTGCTCTAGGAGTATGCAGGCATCAGAGGTGCGAGCTGTCTCTGGGTCTATGTGGGGCTCTGTGGATCTAAACTTGGGTCACCATGCTCGCATGACAAGTGTTTTACCCACAGAGCCATCTCCCCAGCCCACACTTCTGTTTACTCTGCCGTTAGCCCAGTTTTAGAGCAGCCGTGTGCTCTCTCCTATCTCGAGCTTTCAGGGCACCCCTGGTATTAAGGGGGTTGCGTCTCTGCATTTCGTTGCTCCTGTGGTAGCCAGCTTGTAATCTTACGTCACCGCCTTGTGTTATCCCGTTCACTTTAGCCTTGTTGGTCAATTTTCAAGTGATTTTTAAAGTAAATTGGGTGAACCTTGCCCAGAACCTTTTAACTTCTTTAAATTGAATATCCGAAGGATATATTATTTCATTTTCTTTTAAAATTTGTGTTATTTTATTGATTATTTAAATATTATTCTCTTGGTTAGCTCTAAATATTTTTATTATAATAAACTTTTTGTTCAGTAATAACTTTTAAGTCTTTACATAAATTTCAAGATACTTAAGATTTTACATTTCCCTTATCGATTTATTGTTTTATTATTTTTTATGTGTGCGGTGTTTTAGACAGAATCTCATGACGCTCAGGCTGGCCTTGATCGTGCTAGGTAGCTGAAGCTGGGCTTGAACTCCTCATTCTTCTAATTTCACCTCCCAAGTCCTGGCAAGTGTTAGTCACCAAGACTTCTTTCTACTATGTTTTGTTCTTTTTGTCATATTTTCATCTGAACATGTTATCCAGATAATATCATTTTCAATGCAGTGAGACTTATTTCATCGCCCATGTGCAGTCAGTCTTAATGAGTGTTCCATGTATGCATGAAACCGTCACACATTATGGAGATGCTGGTTATAAAACTACATGTCAATTAAAATCAAGGTTTTTATTTATATTAGTAACACTTCAGTATCTTCAGTGCTTTGTCTAATTGATGCATTAATTAATGAGAATTGAGATGCAATGTAGAGGATTTTAATCTCCACTTTAGATTTGCTTAATTTGTTTTGTGATTTAAGATTGTTAGTTGACATTGGGTTCAGAGTTATTTTATCTCCCTACTGAATTGTTCTTTTAACGATTTTCTATTGATTCCCTTTATCTCTTTGTTTTTGGTTTGTTTTTTTGTTTTTTGGGGGTTTTTTCGCCATTAAGTCTATTTTTTATGTTAGTAAAATTATGCTGCTTTTCATTTCCTTAGCATTTGATTTGAAGCATCTATTTCCATACCAATGGTCTGGACATTTCTGTAACTGTTTTTAGGTGTCTTTTCATCTGTAATATTTGGTCTTCAAAGTCTCAGCTTTTCTCTTTTAAATACAGAATCATATTAGTACACATTTATAGCTATTATTTTAAATATTTTATTTTTTATAATATTGTTCTAATTGTTATATTTATTTCATTTTTCTACATTCTAAAGTGAACTCTTTAGACACTCTTTAGGACAACCTGCTATATCCTGGGCACTGGTGTGCTGTTGTGCAAGCATGTGCATGTATTGTGCGTGCGTGTGTGGACATACACACACCCATGTCCTGGGTCAGTCTACCCCTTTTCAGGAGTGTGATTATTTTTCTTTATAGAGCATTAGAAAATTTGCCTTCTATTTCTGTGTTTTTAGCACTTGTGTGAGTTTTCAAAAAATAACTGAGCAATACTTCTGGTTGTGAGCAATGCAAGCCTGCTAAAAACGCACTAGTTTCAATTTCCCTACTTTAATTATTGCTGTATAATATTCTCTTGCTCTTCTGTCTCTGTCTCTCTCTGTCAGGCAGTTACTGTTTATCTGTATTATTATTGTTGTTTCATTTAGTCAATACTTGAAAATTTGACCAACTATTTATCATTTTCTTCAAACATCAATATCCCTTCCCTTATGCACTCCTTGTGGGTTAAATCCCCTTTATCTGGATTCAGGGGATTGTTTAGTGGAAAGAGAACTTGTTGTGCAAGCATAACGACTAAAGTTCAGATGCCCAGGTCCAGGCAGGTATTGTGGCTGCCTGCAATCCCTGCACTCTGGAGGCAGAGACAGAGGATCCTGGGACAAGCTGGATAGTTAGACTAACTCAAATCCAAGGGCTCTGAGTTCAGTGAGAGATCCTGCTTCAACAAATAAAATAAAGAGTGTCCCAGGAAGACATGATACCAACTTTGGCTTCTCCATGCATGCACACACATATCCTACACATGTGTGCCTCCATATATGTGAACGCACCCACACAAAGACATACCACACATGCATACCATTAAAAAATTCTTCTGAAATATATATTGTATTTCTTTCTGAGAAAAATCTTAGAGTAAAAGATTCTTTACTTCTTTGTTTTTCTAAAAAGTTTTCTTAAGTTTGCCATCACAGTTAAATAATAACTCATAGGTCATACTATTATTGCTTTATAAATTGTCCTGAGAGCATCTTGCCTTTTCTCTGTAGCTCTTCCAATTTGTTTCCCATACCTCCATGTGTGGCATTGTATGCTCTGCCCTCCTCACTATGTGTTGTTTAGCTCTTGTCACTGTGATAAACCCCTGATATGAACAACTTAAAGAGAAGAATTATTTATTCTGCCACTTTTGAGCAGGTCCAATTCAAGTCACTCTGTCTCTCAGAAGCCCTCTCGGATTCTGCTACATCACCTTCCTTCAAATATCTACGGCACTTTGTAGTGTGGTACTTATCATAGCTTAGTTTTCATTACAATTATTTACATATACTTAGTTTTCATTATAATTATTTACATATACTTAGTTTTCATTATAATTATTTACATATACTTCTCAACCTACAATATTGTCTTAGTCACTTTTCTGTTGTGAAGAGACACCTTTTATAAGGCAAGTTGTAAAATAGTTTATTGGGGCACACAGCTCCAGAGTGTTGGAGTCCATGACCATCATGGCAGAGAGCATGGATGGCAGCATGCAGGAAAGCATGGCAGTGGAGCAGTAGATGAGAGCTTACATCCTGATCCACAGGCATGAGGCAGAGAGAGATAATTGAGAATGGTCTGGGCTTTTGAAACCTCAAAACCAGCACTCAGTGACACACCTCTTCCAATAAGGCCATACCTCCTAATCCTTCCCAAAGGGTTCCAACAAATGGGAACCAAACATTCAAATATATGAACCCATGGGAGACAGGCATTCTCATTCAAACCACCACACATAGGTCTAGAGTCCATCTTTTATTCTTTTTATTTTTGGTCCTCTATAACAGCAGGTACTACTCCTTTTATATGGAATTTGCTCAACAAGTATTCACTAAAGGGATGCAAATATGATTATGTCCAATACTCAACACTAGTTCATTCTGACTTTGGTTTTCTTACCATTGCCTGATTTTTATAGTTTGTTTTTTGAAATAATAGCCCAAGGACATTCTAGTTTTTCAGTTTCTATTGTTTATTTATTTGTTTAACAATACACACAGGATTAAAACAAACCTTAGAGCTTGGCAACTTTCCAAAAACACTACTCATTGTTTTGACCTTTCAGGTTACATTGAGCTCAGTCAGTTGAATCCTCCACTGAGCCTTGGCAGTGGAACATGAACAGACTGGTAAGGTCATGGGGACACTGTCATATAATTGTTCCAAGTCTTCTAGGATGAGCTGCCTCTTGCTCTTGTGAGATTTTGGCAAGACCTTGACTTATCATCCTTTGGCATGGTGGGTTCGACATGGAAGGCACTCAATTGATGTTTACTGAATTGAGTTGAATTACTCTTAGCTCCTGGATTCATAAACCAGAATAAAAACTTGGCATGTCCTAGAAAACATATCACAAAGGGCTAATCACTTAGCAAAATGCCAGAGAGCTCCTGCACTTTGTGACCAGCTAAGTTCCAAATGTTGAGTAGGCAAGGTCTTTCCATCTACAAATTCACCCCACTGCTGTGCTTCTCTTTGCTACAATGGAAATCCAGAGTTTCCACATATTGTAGAATCCTTCCCATGTCTAACTTATTTTTAAGCATTTATAAAGTAAATCTGCAACTGCAAAGATTCTTGGTATGTTTTCAAATAATTGCTGAAATTGATTTTATAAAACTAACCAGTATAATTGGAGTGATTATGATCCAGTGGCCATAGTTGACTGAAATTTATTAAACAGTCCTCATAATCTAGTTGTCCACATGTAAAAACAAAGCAGCAATGTAGCCCTGAAGATCACTGCTGAGCCTTTTTTTTCTGTAAGACCTTCTACGTGATGCTTAGGGCCAGCTGATGGCTTCATATACCTGAAGGGTGGTCATGGGCAACGTGAGACCTCTCTACCTAGACAAACGGATAAATCAAGAGTCAAAGTGGTGCGGTGTTTGGTTTAATATTTTATACGTCTTGACTACAAACTTTTACAAACATATGGGAAATTTTAAAAATCACCCATAATTCTACCAACCCAAAATTGTCTGTATTAGTTTGGTAACCATCATTTGTGTACTTTTTGAAAACAGAGTTTCTCTCTTCAGAATAACCCTGAAAGGCAGGTATGGTGTTGCATGCTTACATACCCAGCACTGGGGAAGTGGAGGCAGGAGGATGGGGAGTTCAAGATTATGGTCAGCTACATGCTGAGTTAGAAGCCAACCTGGCCATAGGGAAGGCAGAACAACCTATCTTTGGAGGTGGACAGTGGAGAGTTAGCCATCTGTGCTTTGATGTCCTGGGACCACACAGTGACTATAAGCACTCTTCAAACCTATTTTTGTCCAGTGATATTACCAAGGATAAATATGGTCTTCCTGTTGGAAAGTTCAGGAAGAACAAAAGGAAATGCCTTGAGCCCTGTCATTCTAGCGGGTTTGTCCGCTTGACTCTCTCCTCAGCTCTCACATCCTGTGTCCTTAATGGAGTCAGAGCCACCAGGCTCCAGGAGTTTTAACTAAGCAATACTTTGTTTTGAGTTTGTATTGGAGATTTAGGGGAGTGAAGCGATTTACCTGCCTCATCCGAGGCAGGGGTTGGGGCTAAGGGCTAGGGGTAGGGTAGGAGTGGCAATGGTTTTATTTCCAACAACCTTGTCTTCTGGTCGGGTGAGCCACACCCCTGCAACCCTGCCTGGGCTCTGGGATGCTGCGGCTACACCTGCACTGGAGCTGCTGCTGTTTCTGCACAGGTGGGAGCGCAGCCCTCCCCAGACTGTCCACGTGCTGCTCAGTGGGAACTCTAAGTAGCTGCATTTTCAGGCTCACATCACCGCCCAGGGCAGACAGACCTGGGAATGGTTATCGGCCCAGAGCTGCAGGCGAAAGGCTAATCCAATGCTGGAAGGGGGGCGCTGGTAGTTAAGCCCTTTAATGGCCCCCATCCTATGATAATTGGTCCTGGCCTGGAGCTAGCAAACCCGGAACCCCTCTAACCTGAAATGGAGCCTCTTCCATTGCTGGTGCTAATCCCGGCACAATGAAAGCTGTACTAATTCACTGAGTAAACACCCTCTCCAGTAACTTACAAGCTGGCTTATTTTGGCCCCAAACCAAATAGAAAGGAGGACAGAGAGTGGAAAGAAAACCAAATATTTAAAGACGCATTTTACCTTAAAGCCCACAATTCCCCAACACACCACACCCCTGCGCCCCAGGAGGGATGCTGGGCTATCTTGCTTGGGGTAGTGAGTATGTCCCTCCTTTTTTTTTAAGGTAGGAACTTGGCAGTGGGAACAATGGCCATCAAGAAGTCTGTCCTCAACGTGGTACTTTCTGTTCTCTTGATAGTCACAGGACTGCAACCTCTGAACAGAGGAGGCGTTTACTAAATTTTCTTAGCCTTTGAAAAGCTGAGAGTCAGTGCTTAACAAAGGTTTAACAAAGATAGGTTCCCATTTTTAGCTCAGAAAATTCTAGACTAGTCATCCTCAAGTTCCAGGTGCATCACTTGGAAGACTGTAAAAATTGGCTGCAGAATAGTTTGTGCCAACTTGGCACAAACTAAAGTCACTTAAGAGGAGAGAAACTCAATTAAGAAAATACCTCTATTAGATTGAACTGTAGGCAAGCCAAGGGACTTTTTTCTTAATTAGTGTTTGATGGGGGAGAGCCCACCCCATTGTTGGTGATGCCTACCCCATTGTGGGTGGTGCCATCTATAAGTGAGCAGGCTGAGCCAGCTATGGGGAACAAACTAGTCAGCAACATTCCTCCATGACCTCTGTATCAGCTTCTGCCTCCAGGTTCCTGTCCTCTTTGAATCCCTGCCCTGACCTCCTTCAAAGAACAATGATGCGAAAGTTAGGCCAGATAAACCCTTTCCTCTCCAGGTTGTCTTGATGGTGATCTTTCGTCACAGCAATGATAATCCTAAAATGCTAAGCCCCAACTTCAGTCTTTCATCCAATAGGGTGAGAGTATAATGGTTGCCTAGAGAACCTATGGTCTGGAACAGGGCTCAGGAAACTTTTCTAAAAAGCAAAAGCGTGAGGAAAAAATTTCAGGCTTTCCATACTGTGCGGGCTGTCTCACTTGCTCACTTGTGCCACTGGTGCACAGCCTTCCAGGTATGGTTCTGAGATTAGACCCTCACATAATTTCTGCACACTATGAATGCTTCTAACTTATGCTTTCTCCAAACATTTGAAAACTTAAATCCATCCATAACTTGCAGACTGTGGAAGTCAGGCTTTGAGGCAGATGTGGCTCCTGCTTGCCCACCCACAGTCTAGAAGAGTACGGTTAGGTAAGGATCAGTTCACCATCAGTGGTGGCACAGATGACAGCTGAGAGCCTGGCAGTAGCAAGTATGGAAATAACGTGAAGAAAACTCCTGTGTTTACACACCCGACTCCTCATTTCCAAACAGCAAGATTTGTGTGTGCCAAGCATTGTTCTAAGCTATGGAATTGGAGTTGGAGGAAACCAGGGCCTGCCTTGACACCCCCCCACCAACTCTATGGGTGATGCTCAGCTTTGCATCAGTTCAAAGACTGTGACATGGGACTTCCCAGTCCTGGCACTCATTTTCCTGAAGTCACAGAGTTTTGTTGAGTTGATGACCTAACTATATTTAGGAATCTATACCATGAGCTCAGCCTACTACTCTAAGAGCAGCAGAAAGTGGGGAAGTCAATCAGGAGATTGGATCCTGAACTCAAAGGCCAGCAATTGCATTTTACTAGTGCGAAAATCTTCCCTTTGAGAACCACAAGCAGTGACAGCCAAAGCTTTTAGTAGATGTCATCATAGGAAAGCAGCTTCTTTGTTTAGGAAGCCAAGATGAAAACCAAATCTTCACTTCTACGGAGGGACACAGCACTGGTTTTCATGGAAAAGTAAAAAGAAACAAAATGTCCCTGTACGTCAGGCAAGTGAGGACTCCAAAAACAGATTATTCTGTATAATCTGGAAAACCGAATGGCAGAATCAGAGTGTTACCGGATCTCCGTCTTTCATGAGTTTAGGGGAAGAGTAAAAAGTATTGCCTTAACCACCCTCGATTCACTAGGATCCTCACCTCTCTCACAAGGCAAAGACCATTTGTCTTCAGTGTTGGACACAGACAGGTAGGCAAATATGGGTTGGCATTCTGCCATAGCATCTGCTTGGACTTGATCATACCTGTCATGGAACACAGAGTCAAGGAAAGTACATACATAAGTCAGATGATTTGAATGCTGGCCAAGCTACTTCCTAGTGTGGTGAGCTGGTGAAAAATCATTTAAAATTTCTGACACTTAGTCCCATCATCTGTCAGGAAAATAAAACAAAACAATAAAAAAAACCTGTCTAAAGTCAAAGGGTGTTTGTAAGTACTAAATTATAAAATCTAACAATGGGTGTGTCTAGCATACTGTCTAGAACTGGCCAGAAACTCGATCATTCTGCCTCTTTTAAAGTATGAATATTAATTGTGTGAATTTCTTATTTTACCTGACCTCCATTTGACTTCATTTAGGTATTCTGAAATGCAAATTTATTGTGGGCTATGGTGTGGGAACTGACATGACCTGGGATGCCCTCTCTATGCTGTGAATATGTTTTATTACTATGGGTTAATAAATAAGCTGCTTTGGCTTATGGCAGGGCAGAATATAGCTAAGCAGGAAAGCCAAACCAAATACAGGCAGAAAGAAGGTGAAGAGGAGGGAGATGCCAGCAGCTGCCAGAGAAGCAAGATATTAGGTAACAAGTCACGAGCCTTGTGGTAAAATATAAAATAGTAGAAATGGGTTAATATAAAAGTAAGAGCTAGTTAGTAATAAGCCTGAGCCATCAGCCAAACTTTTATAATTAATATAAGCCTCTGAGGGTTTATTTGGGAACTGGTAGCAGAGAGAAACTTCCAGTTACAGTCACATTCTTTTGCTTAGCTTTTCTGAAAGATGTAGATAAGTATGTGGCTCTACAAGGACCCAGCAAAGATAGAAGGTGTGTCCCTCTAAGCTGCACTGGGTATAAACTAAAAGGGTCTGGCCTCTCTGGCCAAAAGATTCAAGAGGCCAGGAAGCCTATTAGCTCTGTGCTCTGAGTAGGACATTTAATGGGTGCGAGGGACTCTGAGTTCAAGGGAGAGTAGTAGAAAGGCAGATGTGACATCATTAGGTTAAAGGTTACAAGGCAGCTCAGTGCTCTGGTGCCAGAGAACCAAGCTGAATACCCAAAGCATCAAAATAGGAACTGTGGCCTGCAGCTGCTCTAGGTAGCCAGTGCTTCTCTCTGAGAGCCCGTGATTCTTGCCGCCAAACTGTACAGTTTTTCATATCCACTATCACTACGATATCCATTGCTCACCTATGTGGGTCTGGGATTCCCACTTTCAGTTTGTAGTGAGCCTCTCTGCCTTTGGCTCTTGCTTTACTTCATAGTCGCACATAAGGCACCACTTCCTACCCTTTCCCTAAACTCACAGAAGGTGGAGATCTAACAGTGCCCTGATGCTACTGTTCAGTTTTCCAGATTAAGACAGAATGAGGTGGCCCACCGTGTTTTCAGTCCTCATGTTTTAGCTTTTGGTTTTGGTCGCTCGCTTTGAAATTCTACTTGGTTTAAACATTAAGCTGGAATCTTGAGTCTTGGAGCCTAGGCTGAGCTGTGATCATGTGGTCTTGGCTGTGGGCATAGAGACAATGGCAATCTGAGATAATTACTTTGTGGATGAAACTAAAAATGGGAGCCAAGCACATGATTCATGTCATCAGTGGGAAAGACCTATGTCATCATAGAAGGGAGCGAAGTGGCAGAGGGTAATTTTATAGAGGGAGAGAGGAATAGCTCTTAAGGGCACTGAATTGGTGTGGTGTTCATGTGGCCTCTTGTCCCCTGACTAATAACCATGTCATGATGGATTTGAGCAGTAAAGAATTACCATTCTGCCTTGGGCTCTTTTATTAAGCTGCAGGATACTGTATTCTTGGGATTGACTGTAGACCTGGGATGTGTCTTTTACAGCTATAGACTGAGGTGGTGCTAGAACCCTCCCTAGGGCTTCCCACCCTCCTTTCCTCCAGAACCTTGCTCCCTATGGTGATGAGGCTCTGTACTCAGGGACCACAGGTAGAACCCTGGGACGATTAAACATCCATGCTTATTGAACAGTTGTCAAACAGGTGTCACAAGGAACTTTTAGTCTGTTTGTGTGTTTCCATCTTCACACCAGACCTCTCCAGCTGTTTGGGTGGCCACATTAATCAGAAAGCTAACTGAGGGAGGTGGTAGAGGTCTTCCCAACTACTGACACTCTATATATTCAAATATGAACTAGATTATAGTATTTTGAGTCAGGGAGTCAGGAATAATCACAAGGCCCTATGTTTCTGGATCCTTTTGTCTGCCTCCAACAAAGAAAGAAGACACTGAGGACATGTCTAAGAGGTATATCTTAGCCGTAGCCAGGAAAACCTGGTAATTGTAGTCACTGATAGACACAGGCCAGCACCATCTGGTCACCGCACAATCAACACTAGCTGAGAAGAGCATACATGAGAACACTTAGAAGTCTTGGCCACATTGCTTTTTTGTTAATCACCATATTTCACTGAAGCCCAAAGAAGGCAAGATCAGTATAAAAGGGAAGTTAGGAATTGCTGAACACATCAACCCTCTTTTCTCTCCTCCTGGTTTAGTCCCTACTTTCTGCCCACTCCAGTTTTAGACGAAGGCTCATATCTTCTCAGAGTCTCAGTTTCCCCTTCTGTGGATGAGATGGAGATAAGAAGTCGGGCTGTGTTTGAGAGGATGGAGTGGAGAAAGTATGAAAAGCATTGCACGAAGCTCCTTGAACACAGAAATACCATACATAAGTAAGTGCTTAATAATGAATTTTATATGAAGACAACGATGCTATTGCCTGCCCAAGGTTTCTTGGAATTTTCCAGATTTCTGTTAGACAAGTTAATCCTCATTTCTGTTATCAACTCTGTCAGCCAGAAAGAAGATCTTGGTCTCTTTGAGATATTTAATGAACAATGAAACAAGATATAAAAGCATAATTTGGATATTTCAAGTTCAAAGGCTTACCTAAAGTAGTAGGCTCTTATAGAGAGCTTAAATCAGGTATATACAGGAAATCTCAGCTGTTCCGGGGGCACTTTTCACTCTATAATGTAGAGATGATGGGCTTGGAAGGAAATAACTTCTGTTATCATTGATAGAAATGTAAAGTTATGTTATGATACATACTGCTCGTCCTCCAGGCACTTTTCAGACGAGTATTTACATCAGCCCACTTATCAGATGTTTGACTCTATTAAGTGGTGCTCAACTAGTTTTCCTCTGAGTAGGCACTAGACAAGATGCCTATCACGGCAGAACAGACCTCCTTGCTAGGAGTCCAAAACCAGCAGCTACTTTCCTGAGGAGCACTGTCTCGAAATATTCCACATTGATTATAGATGTCCAGCAGTGAGCTCAAACAGTCATTTATTCATTTCAGGAACCAAGACAGAGTGCCATTATTCATTACCAAATCTTGAGCATAGACGATTGGATATGGCGATTCATATTCCAAAGCTAGGAAGGTCTTGCCTCAGGGTCTGAGCATGACTGAATTGTTGCCAGTGATAGGTTCTAAAAGGTGGATCCATACCCGGACATTGTGGGAGGGATGTAAGGCTCAAGGTTTAGACATAGAAACTAAGTATAGAGCTGTGGTCCCGGGACTTGAGTCCGGGCTAGAATGTAAGCAGAAGCAACTCCTACCAGACTACAAACGCAGAAGGACTGAAGAGTGGCTAATGGATGTAGGCCAAAGATAGGCCTGAGCTTTGATTGCTAGTCATTGAAAGAAATCCAAGAGGGCAATTTGGCCAAATGCGGGCCTGAAGAAATGACCATCTAGTGTGAGCCTGGGCTTGCCCCCATTGCTTAGATGGTCAGTACAGGGCTAACCAGGTAACATGAGTCTAGAATTATTACAGACACTGACCTCAGAGAGGGTAGGGGGCATGATCCACTGATCTGAAATCCATGCCAACAAGGACTACCTGTAGTGGTTCTGTCCTTCTTGCCCATTGCAAAGCCTTCCTTCAGGGACCCGAGACCCTGAGTTTCCTGAGATAGAGGCATCCTCCCAATTAAGGTAAAATCTTCCATTTCCAGGTCCCATGGTCCCATGCTTGCTTTTTTCAAGAATAATGACCAACTGTTCCTAATATCAACTGTGGTGAAAGGCATACAAGCTAAAATTGGTGGGTAAAGATGCCCTTGAACAATGGAAGTTGCTGAACAATGCGTGTTTCCAGGGCACATGTGTTGGGGAGGGTTGCTGGGCATGTGCCTTTTTTACACCTTTCTTTGGACCTTACCTCTGCCTTCTCTCTTCCCTTTCTTCCTTCCCCCTTTCCCATGCCTTGATTCCATACTGGGACTCTAATGTGGTTACCAGGACTACAATCATGATTTTTATTAACAAGGGACAACTCTGAGGCTATCCACTGTGCTCTAAGGACGACAGGATGGTAGCAGCTAAATCCCAATCTCAGCTATCACAAGACACAGTGTATCCCCTTGAAGTCACTGTGGCTTGGCATCTGTACTTTGCAGCTGGACTTAATTCTGATTAATGCACACATTTACTAACTGGGCAGCTTCTGGAAAGAATGGAAGGTTCCATGGAGAGGAAGAGGCTCTGTCCTTTTGGCAGATCTGCTTCACTTAACAGCCCTGAGGAGATCCCTGACTTGGTCACTACCGTCTCCAGTTGGTTGGAGAAACAGTGTCTAGAAGTTCTAACAGTCAGTCAGAATAAACAGAGTAGAAGCTCCACCTAGAATGTTCTACCTGTATGCGCCTGACCCTTCTCATTTGCCCAGAGGGCTGTTGAGTCAGGGACCTTCCTGCCTGTGCCCTTATGGAAGCTTACTAACTTTCCTACTATTGTAGTGTGCCTCTTGATTTAGAACACGACACAGAAGGAGGAATGCTGGCGAGGGTCATTTGGCACTCCAGAGTCAGAACCGGGCAGAACCAGCCTGTTGATAGGATAAGTATTTAAGGCATGAGGAAAGGTGATGAAGAATACTGGGTCTTAAGAATGAGTACTCTGAGGGCCTGATATTTCCTGAACATTCCAGAACTTTCTCACTTTGGAAAACTTAGTCTTCTGCTTCTGAATCCAATTCCTGTTAATTCTATAGCAGGAAAAAAGTCTGTTTTTGAGACACTAAGGGGCAAGGGTGCTAAAAGTTGAAGGCCTCTGCCAACTTTCTGTAAGCACTCTGTTACCTTCTTACAGACAGACACATGCCTGAAGAACACTTCTCTCCCCTTACTCCTCAACTTACATAATTAATCACGTACACATATATGTACTATAACTTATAATTTCCCATACAGACTCTCACATACTGGCAAACACTTTCCAGGACGCCGGGCTCTACACATTCGGTTTTTTCCTACCTTGATCTCCCAAGTTCCCACATCTGTGAAAGGCTCATTAAAGAAATCATTGCCCCTCCCCCGTATCACCACACACCTGGTAATAAATAATATGAGCATTGCCTACCAGGCACTGCTAGGAAGACCCCGGTGATAAATAGAATGACTCCTCGCCTCTCCACAGGCTCTGTGGTGAAGGCGACAGAAGAGAGTTAGCTATTAAAGAGCGCACATAGCCACAGGCAAATTCTCTTCCCTGCTTCTCCTTGTGGAGACCTTTCCTTAAGAGCTGAGATTGCTCTGATGGTTCAAGGTGCTATTGAGCTCTAACGGGGACAATTACAAGACTCCAGTTGCAGCATCTGAGGCCGATGCTTGTGTCTGATAAGGTTGCTTGAGAATAATGCTGAGGAGAGAGGCCTGATAATGGGTTGTTGAAAGGATGGGACGAAACATCTTTGCCCAGAGCCTGAAGACAGAAGCAGCTGCTGTTGCAGAAGGGCCTCCCCCACCTTACCTCAAATTCTTTTCCATTTTTATTGCATTAAAAAAACACTCTCTAAACACGCACTTCAGAAATGATTTTTTTAGCTCCAAGCTAGTAACCCCGTTCACCAACTGATTTTGTAGTATGAGAGGTTTTAAGAATAATTCTGCCTTTCTCATTCAGATTTTCTCCTTTCTACTATGTGCTGAGAAAACCTGCCCAGGAACAATTGTTATGTTTTGGTCCCTGTCTCCCTCCAGTTGTAGAATTTGCTGCCTACCTAATTCTTTGACTTTAAAAACGTTTTACAAAACCAAATAATAAGAAACAAATCCAAGGTCTTTCTTTTGTAGAGTTTCCCTTTTCTCTTTGTATCACACTCTCTGTCGTCTGTTAGGTGTGAGCTCTCTCTCTCTCTCTCTCTCTCTCTCTCTCTCTCTTTCCTCCCTTCCTCTCTACTTCTCCCCATCCCATTTTCTCTCCCTCCTCTCTTTTCTTTCTGTTAGGATTTAATGGAATATGTCTGCTCAAAGTTATCAGGGGTGATTAATTTGTGCACATTGTGTGCAAATACAATTTAAGATAAAATATTCAAATTTAGCTGTTTTAGCATGCTTATCCTAAAGAATTCCAGAAATGAGTGAGTTGCCTGGCTTGTGCCCTCAGTGTTTCATGAAGCTGAGATTTCCTTCTTGGTGAAAACAGAAGCAGGAGTGCAGGTGTAGAGGAATAGTGTGGATCAGCGTCAACCAGCTCTGGCTGATTTTGGTTCTGTGCTGGTCCATTGTTTGACGTCAGTTCTATGGTGACTCAAACTGAGCAAACGCCGGCTCAGATCAGAAGGTATATAAGAGCTGGATGCTGGCACCTGAGAATATAACTAGTCTGCAGTTAACACAGGGAGGTATACATTAGATGGATAACACAGGGTAATGATCAAGTTCAAGGTCATGTGGTATAAGTGCCAGGTGCTGGTAGAACCCACAGTACCAGGAGAATGGTGATGGTATATCTAGGCAGGGCTTCCTTTGAGGACAAGGTAGGGGTTATGGATACAGGTCAGTAGTAGAATACTTGCTTATCATTCACAAGTCCCTGAGTTCAATTCCCAATACTGTCACAAATGTGTGTGTGAGTGTGTGTGTGTGTGTGTCAGAGAGAGGGGGAGGGA
>LOJH01017089.1:0-22464 GCA_001685095.1 Ellobius talpinus
TCCTCCTCCTCCTCCTCCTCCTCCTCCTCCTCTTTTATCTCCTCCTTCTCCCTTCTTCCTTATTCTAACAGAGGTTGTCAGTTCAATGATTGGATGATGGACTGCAGAACAGCAAGACTCCCTGGATATAAATAAGACTGTGACCAGAGACTAAAAGCATGCTCCCAACTAGGGCAATTTTAGATTCATATTTTAGTTGATTGATATGGAGTAAACTCTATTTGAAACTGAAGGAGGGTAAAGGGAACTTGAGCTTGGAAATAGGTAAGGTTCTTTAAGAAGGGCTGTTTCTTGCCCACAAGTTTGCCCCACCCAAAAGAGATTGTTCTTGTTACAAAAAGTCCTGCAGGGGAAACTCAGTAGAACCAACCAGGGAGAAGTCTGGAATGGGTGGGTCCCCATGAATCTATAAAAAGTCCAACCTAGAGACCCTGGGTAGACCCACACCTCTGGGGCCCTCCCATTCCTTTCACAGGAGCTGTTTGTCGGTTCCAATAAAGTTTGCCCTTTAGTTCGTTTTTCTCTCTTTGGCTGGTGCTTCTTTGCTCCATAGTCAACCCGTAACTTCCTTTCGTTGCATTAGCTACCCTAGAGTCCATCTGTAACGGTTACTTTCATCATCCCCGGACTCTTGGGACATCTGCTATTTTCACTCTCAGGCAGCTAGGATTTCACACTCCCTGCCTCCATCTCAGCAGTTGCATAGTGCTCTTCAGTGGCTCCTCTCCCTCCAGCTGGCACCTCACTTCCTTGTCTGAGCTTGGATCTTTTTTCCTTTAAGTACAATTCTGTTTCCATCTCATGGAACTAACTCATTGGTCCCCCAAATTGACCACTGCTCACCCAAGGCCCCTTGAAAATAGAAACAACAAATCAACAAGGAATTCAGCAGAAAATAATTATAACCTTGTTTGTCTTTAGTTTTTCTTTCAGTCACTTTATTATTTGACTTGAAGTGTGAGCTTTACTGGTTGGAGGTCATTAAAAAGCTGCAAAAAAAAGCAAAATTGGGCCAGGTGGTGGCGGCGCGTGCCTTTAATCCCAGCACTCAGGAGGTAGAGGCAGGCGGATCTCTGAGTTCGAAGCCAGCCTGGTTAGAGAAGAGGCTCCAAAGCTACAGAAAAATCCTGTCTCAAAAAACAAAAAAAAGTAAAAATTGATAAAGCGTTTCATCATCTAGAACAGCATTATCATATGTAATTAACTGGCCAATGGAAGTTAAAAGCCATTTCAGTAAATTAAAACATAAGAGGGTAGCAAAAGAATGGAAAATTTTATGACTGAATATGAATATAATTTTCTTCTAACTTATATACATAAAAAAGAGAGGCTCACTTATAGAGAAGGAGATACATTAACACTAGCCTTTGTTAAGCGGTCTAACTTATGCATAATTTCCATGGTAACCAGTCACTGTAGCTAGGCAGAGAGGTGACAAATCATTTATTTACCTAATGGAGGAGTATGTCTTATTTCTCAATAATTTAAATATCATTTATAATCAGAAATATAATTTATAAACATTTGTAATTTAATATATAATTTACTAAATAGATTTTGTAAAAATATATAATTTAATAACTATATTTAAATATTTCTAATATTTTGAATAGCTAGCATTTCACTAAGTCATGTGTATACAATAAGCAATGATGATGAGAAAAGATCTTCACAATGGTAACAGTGTTTTAATCTATTCCGACCAAAAACAGTTTTGGGAAATCAAGTTGTTATCCATGAGGACTGTAAAATGATAGCAGAACACACTGAAAGCAAGGAATTATTCTGGAAACAACACTGAGAAATGTGGGAATTGTCCTCGACCTGCTGCAGTACTTAATGAAGCATTAATTATGTCTATGCATATAGCAATTAAAGATGAAATCTTACATCAATTTAAAAACTAGCTACTTGTTCACTGATTTTAGTGTACAAGAAAGAGTGATGCTGAGTTCACTTAAGGTCAGGGCACGGGCCAGTGATCTGGATTTGTTTCATCTAGGTAGACAGCTTTCATTGCTAGGATATTTGCACGGCTTTGTTAATAAGGCTTTGGCTTCAAGTTCAATAAACACAAGAACTCCAATGAAGATACATTAACACTAACATTTGTTAAGCAGTCTGACTTGTGCATAATTTCCATGGTAACCAGCCACTGTAGCCAGGCAGAGAGAAGACAACTCATTTTTTCACAGTGTCACTGATTGCATGTCTAATTCACATAATGTGGGTGTATTGTACTATGGAAGTGTGTGTGTGTGTGTGTGTGTGTGTGTGCATTTGCATCAAGAAATGCAGAGAGATGGGTAGATTACACACAGGTAGGCAGATGATAGGCAGAAAGCTCGAGTTTAGTAAAAACAAAACAACATCCTTTTGTAAATAAGAAAATGGGACATTTTAGTTAGCTTTATTTTTATACACAATCAGATTAGAATCAGTACAGTTTGATTTCAGAGAAAGGAACTTCATTTTCTGCTTATACTTATAATCTCTAAATGCTTGTAATGGTCAAGAAAACTATGTAAGAAATAAAATATGGATATTTTACACTCACAAGATTTTACATTCTTTACTGTTTCTTTATGACTTTTTAAAACTATCTGGCATAATCTGAGCATTTTGAAGTAGAGATTACTTCTTATATTAAATCAAATTAAACATTTTTTAATTTAAATCAGAATTGGTAGAAGCATATTCAACAACATATGGAAAAGTAATAATAAAATTTATAGTATATAAAATGATAGTGACATTATCATCAATATTGCTTGTTGTAGTTGGCGTCTAAGATAGTTCCTAGTGCTCCCTGCCTCCTGGTTCTTATGCCCCAGTGTAGGGTAAGTCCATACCCGACCAGGGTTAGATGTAGTGATGCACATATAGAAGCAACAGTCTGTGAGCTTCAGGGTGCACTATAAAAACACTGAAGCTCTATACTGGTGTTCTCTCTCTTGCATAATTTGTTTTGAGCGAAGCCAGTTCCCATGTCATCTGCGGACTTAAAGAGAGAACCTGATGCTGAGGAACTGAGACTAATTCAAAAGAGATTTCGGTAACAAAATAAACCTTAAACTTGGGGAATGATTGTAGAACTCTAGATCAGGTAGAACCCATATAAAAAATGAGGAAGGTGATTTTTTAAGCATAAAATTTCTACAATTTGTAAATACAACTTCTGAACTTTGAGGAAGCTGCTGGTGGAGCAAAAGGATGCTGCTGAGACAGGGGGATGAAAATTTTTACTATGTAGACGTGGCACTGAGTTTACATTGGTATGAAAGTTACACAAATGTGCCCAACAAACTCGGTGATCTCATGAAAGACATGTCCAAAAGATGTCTAAAAGACACCTACTTGTTTCTGTTTGCTGGTTACAGTAAAGCAGAAGAGATAGGAATTTAAAAAAATTAAAGATTTGTAATATGAGACATAATAATAAAGAAATCTCCCAGTTTTCAAAGAGAACAAATAATGCTAAAATTAAGAAATGGATGACTGCAAACATAAAATCCAGGGACCTGTTAAATAAACACAGTCTAAAGATCACAAAAGGGTGAAGATATAGAGTTACTTGTTAAGACTTTAAAGTAATCTAAGGTCATATTTCAGAATACTATGAAATATGACAAAGGCCCTCTACAAACCTTGACAGTATGATGCAAATATATATGTATAATATTTATAACCATATAAAATATATAATAAATACACATATAGTATAATGTAATATATATACAAATATTATAGATTATAATTATAAATATGTATATATTTATATATACATATACTTGCATACATATATAATAACCTATTGTTATCCTTATATTATTATGTGTTATATAATTTTATGGTATTATATAATTTTATTGGTACCATACCCATAGATATGTTACTGTTATATAATTATATGTTATATAATTGTACATTATCTATTATACAATTTCATAGTCTATTATCATTATATAATTATCTTTTATATGTGCATATATAATGACTTATAAGAAAATTATAATCATTATTCTTCAACAGAAGTCTAAGATAGAGATGGGATATGCAAATGTGGATTTTGTCTAGCCACTAGATTTTAATAAAATTCACAATGAACATATATAAATTTTAAAAACATCATATCAGCAAAAGCACTTCCAGAGACATTAAAAATTGAAAGTAGGCTCTCAAGTCCCCTCCCCCAAATGTTGGTTGCAGGAAATAAGCTGTGAACATATGCTGCCTTTCCGGAAAAAACAAAGTTGATTTAGAGGATAGAACCAATGGCTAATAGAGGCCAATGGCCATGGTCAAGAGTGGGTTTCACTCTAATCAAAGGGCCTCTGCCACTTCAGGTCAGCATTAGGCTGGTATCAGCCAGTGCATCCCACTTCTGGTTCAGTAGCCATGAATAAGACAGGTGTCTTAGGCCAGTTTTTACCACACTTGTGGTTACACAGCATTTTTCTCTTTAGCCACGGGCAGTCATAGTAACAGGACATGTGCAGTGCATACAAAGATAACATATGTGTGCTGAATGTAGCGATAGGCACTAGAAGCAGTTGTAGAAATATTAACAGGAAAACGGTAATGATTTGAATTAAATGACTGAGAAAGGGCGTGAAAGGCAGACTGTAAATGACTTGGATTGGAATGAACCTCAGATATTTTGGCTTGTTCCGAAGGGCTGGTGTGTGAATGGAAACCTTAACTGAGCTGTACCTTTAGAATTTTTTAAAGTAAGGTATCTGGGATCATGGTAATGCCACTTACTAAAATAGAAACCAATGAATAAATGCAGATGTACTAAGCCTACAAATATAAAGACTCTAATATTTTTCTTCAGGGCTTTATGTTTTCAGTAAGTCTAGAAAAAAAACTCAAAAACAATATACCTAAACAATCTGGTTTAGGGCTAGGTAGAGATAAATTATTTAAAAAACATTAAATGAAAAGGTGAACCAGATACTAGAAGGAGATACCTGTGAATTATTTTTCTCTAATAAGAGATTTGTAGGCAGAATATATTAAAGATTATTAAAAGTGAATACTTACATACCCCTGTTAAAATGTGGGGAAAAGTCTGAATAGCCCTTTAATAAAAGAGTACCTCTGAATAGTTCAAAGTGTATGAAAGCATCCTTAACATCCTTAGTCATTAGGGAAAAGAAAATGAAAGCCGCAGTCAGATCCCATTTCACACCCACTAGGGTGACTATCATAAAAAGAGAAAAACAATTAAAATGTTTCTGAGGATACGAAAGCCCATATATTGCTGGGGGAGTGTAAAATAGTGCCACAAATTTGGAAAAGGAGTTGTTAGTTCTTTTCAAATTTGGGCATAAATTTGCTACACAACTCGGCAATTCTACTCAAGGCTGTCCACCAGTGGAATGGAGACTTGTGTTCATAAAAGATTTAAAGGAATGGTCACAGCAGCATTACTCATAATCTACAAAATATGGCCATAAACTATCCACCCAATGGTGAGTAAAGAAAACAGATAGACTTGTCCAAGCTAATGATATTCAGCAATAAAAAGGAAAGATGTGCGTAGTGATGTACATTTAAAAAACTCAAAAACATTACTAAATCAAAGAAGACAGATGCAGGATACCATTCCCTTTGTACACAGGGCCTAAAAATTCAACCCAAAGCATTCAGAAAGTGTGACAGAGACTTTTCTAAGTCTGTGTGGGAAAGGTAGTAACCACAGCTGAATATGATATAATTTTCTAAAACTGGATTTTGGTGATAATTGCACAACTTCATAAATATACCAAAGAATGATTAAAACATTAACAGGTTGATTTTATGCCATAGAAATTATATCTCAATAAAGCTACATTTAAAAGATTATTTTAAAGTACTATCACCCAAACAACAATTTCATTGGAAAGTAGAACGAAATACACAGATTGTCTTACAGTCTATGGGTCATTAGGTGAAGGGGCATATTGTGAATCTAGGTATCCACAATTCCTTTAGGGAGGAGGAAGAAGTAGACTAGCTTGGTCCTTCCAGAAGGAATTTGCAAGTAAATTTGCTATATTCACAAAATAACAGGGAAGAGTTGAAATTTTTAAAAAGTAGACTTATCATTTCAAAGTGTTTTTAGCAACACTCATTTCACTATGGGATTTACTGATACAAAGTGTTCTTACCCACTAAAGCAGATCCTTAATCAAGACAGCAATGTAATCTTCTTATAATATCATTGGGATTTCTGCATCTGGATATTTAACTCATGCATCTCTTTAAATCTGACATGTCTTCCTACTTCCAGCATGATTTGTTAGAATGAGGAACACTTATATTTGTGCTTGTAAATAACAATTTATATGTCGGCTAAAACCGCACACATACAGAACACACATCCAGATTTTAAAGAATGAAGGCTGTAAAAGTAGCTAGAATACCATCTAACTTTCAGTAGTTAGGAGATATTTCATCTAGCCTTCTGGCCAATTACCTTGAATGCGATGGGCCTCTTTCCTGGGAAGTTTGGGAGGACAGGCTTCCATCAAACGAGTTTCCCTGGTGGCAGCCTGAGATGGTGGCCTTGGGTGAGATGGAATCAGACTGCAGTGCTTCACTGGCCACCTGAAGTCCCTTTTGGAGGTGAGACAGGAGATTAGCTCCTTCCCTTGCTTTGGTAATATCCTCTAGAATTACCTCCTTCATGTACACAGAGTCACATGAAGAGTTCCTTTGCAGCGTAAGCGATCACAGACCTAGAGACTGTCTTTGTCTAAAAGGCAACGGAAATAGATTTCTAGAAAAACTGGTGTCATTCGAAGCATGAGGCTTAACTATTTTATGTTTTATTCATCTTGCCCTTCATTGTTTTCTTTTTCACTTTTATGTCCAGCATCTGCACTGTAGAATTATGAACCCCACAGTTCGCAAAGGCATGTCAGCACCAAGAAGGACAGAACAGGGGTGTGAGGCTCAGCTTGATGCCAGCATAGCAGGAAGTTATCAAACTCAAATCAGAACCTGAGGATGAAGCTTTTCCCATCATTCATGAGAAAAAGAGTATCACAAAATTTTTATTTGGCTTTGGGGACATTTGGGTATCTGGTCTGCAAGCATACAGTCAGTTATTCATTTTATTGAGTAAGTTATTTTAATTCCATTTAGCTGACCAATGCAATTTTTCTCAGGTAATGGGAAATATTTTTCTGTAGATATCATAGATTAACTTCTAAAGGACAAAGACCCTCAGATGGCTACCATAGCAGTTCAGTGCAATCCTCCTGCCTCAATGTTCTGAGCAGCAAGGAATATATGCATGCATCACTGTTGTGTAATTTGGGTTATGCAATCATTTTTGTGTATATTTGGAAGAAGAAGATAAGTGAAAAATACCAGAGTAGTTGATATTTGAGGTTCTCCAAGGAATAATTCCCCCTTTGTGGGACTATGAGTTTATAAAAGCATTTCTTCTTATGGCTGTCTACTCATCCTCTACATCCTTCTCAGTCACTGACCCTGATGCTGCAAATGTTGATGCTGCACATGACCAAATGCATGCTGCACAAGAATTATTGCCTTGTCAAGACTGCCACCCAGACAGGGAGACGGTGACCAACCAATGATCATCAAGCACACTCCATTACAAAGACATTGTCAGTGAAAAAAACTTACATAATATTTACAAACCCTAGTGTAAGCAATTGCTCAGAGAATGGTAGATATGTCAATACACTAAAGCCCCCAGCTAGGAGGTCAGCTTGGAAGATAATGCTATTCCAGAGAGGAATATGCCATTTAGAAAGAGAGCCCAATTTCAATGTGAGGCATCAAGTTTTAATTTGCTCTGGTTGAATAGAAGGCGGAGAGAGATCACGCAATGCTTTTTACTTTATTTTATTTTTTACATACCAATCCAAGTTCCCACTCCCTCTCCTCCTCTCATCCCCTCTACCTTTCCCCAACTCCACCCCCATCCACTCCTCAGAGAGGGGAAGGCACATTGCTTTGGGAAAGGTCCAAGGCCCTCCCTACTATATCTAGGCTGAGCAAGGTATCCATCCAAAGAGAATAGGTTCCCAAAAAGCCAGTACAAGCAGTAGGGGTAAATCTTGGTTTCATTGTCAGAGGCCTCGCAGCCTATCCCATTCATACAACTGTCACCCACATTCAGAGGGACTAGTTTGATCTGGTTCCTTCCCTGTCCATCTGCTTTTTAAGTGTGTGATGAATGACAACTAGTACTTATTGTTATATGCTAGCCAATGAGATAAAATACGACTTACTTCATACTCATCATTGAGATACAATACTCACATTGTTTTGTTCCAACATCTCTATACCATTGGAAGATGCTAAAAATTCATTTTTACACTTGACTGACAGAAGGTCTCAGACTGACCAAAGTGCATGTTCAGGATGGAGGGTTTTGAGTGGAGAGGATGAATCTAAAACTGATGTCTGAGCCCTTAAGATGTGCTACTCAAAGTGTCCCCCTTGCCCCTCTTCTCACAATTATAACAAACTCACCTCGCCTTGCTGTCTTGTGTCTTGATTTGGTGATTCACAGGTTTGACTCTGACTGTTGACAGGAGAGCTTCTCTTGGCTACAAAGATGACAGAAAAATATTTATCACCCATTTTATAATATCACAAGCTCATTTTATCTTATAGGCTCAAGACATTTTCAAATAAGAACAGTTTATAAAACATAATTACCCTGAAAGAAAATGTTAAATCATGTGTGATGAACTGAAATCAAATAGCCAATAAAAAAAACAACTCTCAGGTTTTCAATGTAGATATTGATCTCTTTAATCTGATTTATGAGGATGAGCTTTAGAACTTGGTAATAATAAAAATAAAACAGGTATGGGCTATCCCACTTTTACTGCATACCGAGTCCTGTCTGAGTAGCTGACATATGCTAACTAATTTAATCTTTTTTGGTCACCCTATTCTACCACTGCATCATTATACCAATTTACAAACAAAAAACTCAGGCAACGGGAAGTTTAACTTGACATTTAATGGAAGATTTCAAGCCAGTCCTCGGTGTCTTGGTCACCAAGCTAGACTGAGCCTGTGTAAGACTGAAATAGACTACATCTTCACCTTAGGAGCGGGCAACTGTGGTAACTGTGGACCACCATGGTAGTAGTGTCTGCCTTGGTTAGGTAGTGAAAACACAAGTTATTGCCAAGGTCTCCTTGTGGAACTGTCTTTCTAGCCATGTTGTCTAGGTCATGACTGAATTCCCTTCAGATGCTGAGCACCCTGTCAAGTCCCAGGCATCAGGGACAGAAGAAAGAGACCAACTCTCTGTGCTTCCAAGAAGTCAAAGGAGAGGAAGGCAAATAGTCCGTGGGGCTGTCATGAAGGGTTTCTTAGAAATATTTAAAATCTGTTGAATGACCCTCAATGTATGAATCAAAAGGAGAGAAATGCTGGAGTTGTGAATCTCTGGTACAGAACTGGCTGAACACGTATAAGACTCCAGGGGCAAGCTGTGAAGGGCTATTCCATTTGTATAGGAAAACTATATCAAACCTTAAAAACATTAAAAATTATATTTCTTTAACATATCATGAGGTATGACATTTAAATAACAATTTGCTATACCTATGCATATTTTACTCTTGTCATTATTTCTATTACTTTTAGTTTTTTTAAAATAATCTTGCATTCATCCTACATTTTGTATCCAGTTGCTTGAATCCAAATTAACTTCATTCCATACATAGATCTGAAGAGATTCAGTTATAGCACCTTTACTTATTTAGTTCCTTGATATTTAAAACTGTGATACAACTCTTGAATATATGTTTTAAAAGTTGACATATATTATATGTATATGTATTTGTGCACATTTTATTCTTCACAACAATTCTATGAACACTATTAATATTTTTTAATTCCCATTTCTTAGATGAAGAAACAAAAGCACAATATAGTTAAATGACATACCCAAAGTCACATGACTAAATCATATGTGTCCCAAGTGAGCATGCCTCATACTTAGGCCACCCAGATAACTTTCCAGAGAGATTTGCTTTTGATTATCTTCTTAAAGGAAAACCCTCCTACCATAATACCTATTGTGAGGTGACCTGCCTGGGCACTGGAGTCACAAACCTGTAATGATGCTCCTGATGGGCTTCACCAGGGCTGTAAAGCCAGAGACTTCTGGCTGTCTGTGCT
This sequence comes from Ellobius talpinus, assembly GCA_001685095.1. Taxonomy (NCBI): domain Eukaryota; kingdom Metazoa; phylum Chordata; class Mammalia; order Rodentia; family Cricetidae; genus Ellobius; species Ellobius talpinus. Next base: position 10,168 of record LOJH01017089.1, read on the forward strand.
CCCACATAGGCTGCCAGATAACCAGCCCACTGGCCAGTCGGAAGGTGAGGTCAGATTCCTGGGGACAGAGAAGATAGAGGTTCTGTAATGGTTGCATCAGGGAATTCGTCACCTTGCACAGACCATTTTCAGAGGGACTTGCTCTGCCAAACACTCAGACGGATGTTTCTAGGCAAACAGATGATCCTGTTAGTATTACAGTCAGGGTGGAAATTACAGTGGCCTGCTTTATGGAAAATGAGAAATTAATCAAATGTAGCTTTGGGAAAAGCATGGAATACATAAATATTGCTTTGTTTGCAGTGAGGGAGATCTGTTTATTTCCATAGTCTTGGCAGATCTCTTCATGCTTGGTTAAGGTGTCATTCCTTTTAATTATTTGATTATTTAATTGTCCTTATTTTTCCCTCAGAAGGCAATATCCTCAGAGCCTGGCTACTTTGACTCCTGGTCTTCAGTGCTTCTCTCTTTATTTCATGGAACTGGGTAAATATATTTTGATTCTTTAGAGCGGATGATATCATAATGTTCTTTTAACAATCCTAATTCTTCAAGGCAAGGACTAGTTGAAGAATCCCCCTTTCCTGCAGCTCCCAGCACCACCACAGCACTGAACACAGATGGGGAATTGTGTGCAAAATGATACCCAATAAATATTTGTTAAATTTGGTTTTTCAACCCATGCCTGTACAGTTATTTGTAATGGAAAGCTCCGCCTAGAAACACATTTGATGTGCCATTATTGTATCATAGAGAAAGGCTTAGGCGTTTGAAAATGCAGCCTCATGAGTTCAAACACATCATAAGATCACATCTTAAACATCAGCTTATCAAAAAAGTGAACGTGGAAGCAGGGACTACAAACAGATCAGTGAACACATCTGAGAGCAAGGGATTCATTTGGGACAGTAGTTTGCAACTCTAACTTGTGTTATTGCAACTGCTTTGGGAAGTTTTAAGGCACAGAGGAGGCTCAGGTCTTGTCTTGCTCTCATCCTCAGACCCATCAAATTAGAAACCCTGTGAGATTTCTCAAAGTTCCCCAAGGACCTTCTTACGCAGCTATAGCTAAAAAACACTGAGCTAGAAGATATCAGCGAAGAGGGACTTTAAAGCTAGAAGAAAAGTGATTCAATGAAATGTGAATCAAGTTCACTGAAAAATAAGAAACCTTCAGCTGAAAGGAGTTGACAAAATTCCCAGATGAAGGCCTGAAGAGAAAGCTGGGTGGTCAAAAGCACTTGCTGCTCTTCCAGAGGACCAGAGTTCGGTTTTCAGCATCCTTATTAGGCAGCTCACAACCAGCCTGAAAACCCAGTTCCAGGGAATATGACACCCTCTCTTGGTTTCCAAGGGCACTACACCTATATACTTCACATACATACACTCAGGTGCACACACATAAAGTAAGCAAATCACTTTTAAAATCCCCAGATAAATTCACATTGTCAGAGACTTCGAAGTCTACGTTTGATTTCTGTTGTGTTATGTAATAAATAACCTGACTAAAAGCAACCTAGAAGAGGAAAAGATTACTTATCTGTTATTGATGGAGAAGGAAGGAAGGAACTAGAAGTAGCTAGTCACATCACCTCCACAGTCAAGTCAAAGACAATAAACACAGCGTTGCTTGCTTCCTCCTGTTTTACACAGTTCAGAATGCCCTACCTGGAGAATGGTACTGCTCACCATAGACTGGGTCTTCTTCCATCACTGAAACATCAAAATAATTCCCCCACAGACATGCCCATAAGCCAACTTGATCCAGACAATTCCCCATCCTGACCATCAATGTGTCCTCATTGGTTAAGCGGACATATTTCTACTTTCTCCAGATAATAGCATCTCAATTCAGTCTCTCTCCATTTTTGAACACCTGCTATACCTGTGGTTTCCTCGTATGTCTGTGTGTTATTTTCAAAGTGTTTTTGTCATATTACAGAGGCCCTACCACCTTAATTACACTCATTCAGTGGTTCTCTGTGTGTGCTATGTAAACACACAACCAGAAACTTGGTCCCTGGAGAATACTTCTTAGAAATCATGTAAAAAGTTCAGAAGGAAGACTCAAAGGATCCTGAGAAAACAAGCAGATGCATTCACAGGCAGAATCTGTTTCTGCACCTTCTGGGTGATTTTATTTATTCCACTGAGGTCTCATTCCGATGACAGCATTGAGAAATTGGTCACTGAGCAGATTTCCCTGAGCAACTAGCATTTAAACAAAATTATATACTTCACACACGATTTTTGTTCAAGTCCATTTGCAGCTATGCATTTTTCTTTATCTCCTACTGTTTCTCTAAGATTTTAAATAGTGCTTCATATATGGTAGGCACCCAAGAAATATTCCTTCAAAGAATAAGTGCCAATACGAGAATCTGCACTTTATCAACTGTATTTTGTTTTCACTCATTAAATTGAGCATAAAATTAATAATATGTTTGGCAGAATATCCAGATTAATTATTGAGGTAAAATATTAGAGTGAATTGTAAATTAAAAGCATGAATATGTCTTAAAAATAAATGAGTAACTTATACAACTGTTGATTTGTAAGTTAATTTGTCTAATGAATATTATCTTCTAAATACAGATACTGTGTTAGCTTCCACAGATGCAACTATAATTTCTAACTTCTAACCATTCACAAACTAATGAGAAAGACTTAGAAAAAGATTACAGTAAACAAGTTAATTACAACAATAAATGTGTTCCTACAGTATTATTGAGACAGAGATGAGCAAGTATAAATTCTGAGTAAAATCCTAAAGAATGACCAGGTGTTTTCTAGTCAGAGGGGTAGATAAACCTAACCCTAACATTCCTGACAGCAGGACCTTCGAAGGGAAAAGACTTGAAAAAACATGGCTAAACATCTAGAGCTCATAGGGAGAGGTGTACACACTACAGAGGGTCCAAGATACCAGACCGAGGACTTTGACACACAGCACGAACACAAACCAGCAAATCATTGTAAGGATGCTCAATAGAGTCAGATCTGCACTTTATATCAGCCACTTTAGTGTTGACTACAGATTTTATGACACAAACCAGAAAACCAAATCCAGCTAGAAAGTAAGAGGCTCAAGTAAGAGACGCTAAAGGCTTAGGTCAGGTTAAGGTGATCGATAGGCATGGAGAAGTAATGAGAGCCTTTGGGGTCCATTCCCAGGGCCTTCTCAGGGTTCAGAGAGGAAGCAGCAGCCAGCAAAGGATTCAGGAAATCTGAGGGCAAATGAATCTTTCTCCTGTGCTTTTCCAATTCAATTTATTTATTGTTTTTCTTCTATTCTAGTTCTCCTGTCCTACGTCTAGCTTCTTCTAGCTTCTTCCCCTAGCTGCTTCTTCTCTTGCCTAACAACTCTCTTCCCGCACAGGAGCCTTGAAGTGATAAAAAAAATTTACAAGTTACCTTTCATTGGTCAAAAACACATTCCTAGAGCAAACATTAAGGAGCTGAGCCATTTACCATGGCAACTCAAGGGTCCAAGTTTACAGGACAAAGTCTGTGACCAGAGGGCAGGGGTTATGTGATAAATTTGGGAAATATTTTCAAGGTAAAGTGGGTAGTACTCAGTGATTCCTGGGATGTGTCAGGAGTGAGGGAGAAAGCAAAAGTAATTTAAAAAGTTAATGATGTGAAATACAGACCACAGGATCAGTCCAGAGAAAACAAACTGCCCATGGTTTCTCTGCTTGGATCACTAACTTGAAATTAGTCTTGAGGCAAGAAGGAGTCTGACTTGAAGAGGCAGAAATAGGAGAGTGCAGCTTATAGGCACAGACGCCTCATGTCACTGGGAGGGGATCTTCAAGGAAAGCTGTAGCAGCAGAGCTAAGGATGCAAGAAAAACAGCAAGCAGCAACTGGTGCCATCTGGGCACTAGAACCTTGTAATAGGAAGACACAGTGTCAGTTTCAAATATGGCCGAGGTATAACCAAGTGCAGATTGCAAAACAAGAATAAGTCCAACATTAGTTATTTATGGCCTGATTGGTAACTGCTCCAGCACAAAAGCTGGGAAAGACTTAGAAGGAAATCTGATGGACTGGGATTTTTGTTCAGCTATTAACTGCTTGGATACTCAGCTTCAGGTCTGGAAAAAATGGAAACAAAGACACAAACATGCCTGTGGGTGAATGGAAACATTTCAAGTAATGCAAGCAAAAGTTGTCAGTTACGGACTAGAAGCGAGTACAGAGACTGGAGACTGAATGGGAGTGGAGAGTACGGAAGCCTGGTCTCATGCTTTGACTAAACTTTGGGACCCTGTCATGTTATGTGAGAGAGCACATGTCTGTGCCAGTGGCTGAGAGGGGCCTCGACGCCAAGTGGGCCGTCCACTAGGTCAGGAGACTATGGTTTTGTAGAAGCAGCCCCGGGATGGCTATGTGTGCTCTCCAGCAACTTGCAGATCTCTCAGACAGGGAGCGAAGAGATGACCTTTGGTGTTGACTTGGGTTGGAGTTTGAAGAGTAAAGGATGGAGTAGTACTGGTAAGGTGCAGAAAGGCCAGGGAAGAAAATAGACTTCAACCCAGTCCTATAGCTAGTAGGCAAATGAAAAGTCTAGGGTACTGTTCTCAGTCAAGTTCAACTCTATACCACCCACAGAACTGGGGACATTTGGTGACCTCTGGAGATATTTGTGGCTGTCACAACTTAGGGAGGAGAGAATGTGACCAACACTTAGCAGGTAGATGGCCAAGATAGCACTAAATATTCTACAGGTCATGGCATAGTGTCCAACAAAAGGATTATTAGGTCCCAAATGCCAACAGTGTTGAAGCTAAGGAATACTAATCTATATATCTTACATCCCCTGCGACTTAGAAAAAAACCTACATCATCCTCAAACAGAGAAAGCCTTGCAGGCATATTACTTGGCTCAATAATTATATTTTTATAGTATCTAGAATAAACAACAATGAAAATGATAGGGCAATAATTATTCTAGTCAGATAGCTAATAACAGCTATTTACAATGTTTCTATCACTACAAAGTGTCCATATATAGTGACTCCTTGGTAAATGCCCCATTGCCAGGCTACTGCTAAACTTTGGAGGGCTTTCAGGGAGCATTTCAACTCTGTCATATCTGCTGAAAGAGAACTTAGCACTTCTCTTCCAATAGTATAGAATACTAGTAGCAATAAGATACTGACATGCAAACAAAATGCCTTCTTAATGTCTTTCTATGTTTTAGGTTAAATACTACAAATTGATTAATCCTCAGAATGCTCTCAAATTTGTTCTTACTTCCAACTTATACTTGATAAAAGCATAGGCTTGAAAATGAATTACTTAATGTCATACAGTAGTCATTTCCAGGCACCGAACTCAAAATGTAATGTCATTGGTTTTCAAGAGCTGAACTCTCAGCCATGTCTTCCAAATGACATTATAGTTATTCTGGGATCACCTATTTTTCCAATTCAGATGTTATTTGCTGACATGCGGACATCTCCACAGGCTGCTTTAAGGGAACCGTTTCCCTTGTCTTCTTCATACCTACGGACCATGCACCACATATGACGTCTGTTTCGGGATCTGATAACATCTTGTGTTTTCTCAGTGAGTAAGTAAAAAGGCCATGCACTCATCTGGACACTGGGAATACAGTTGTGACACAGAAAAACAGCATCCCTTCATTTAGAACCTCTGTTCAAGTGAGAGTAATGAGCACTAAAGATGCTCTCCAACAGCTATGATAATCCCTGTTAGTGACAGTTGCTAAGGAAAAACACAGGGTGAAAAGCCAGTGGTGAAAAGCAGTGGAGGAACTTTCCTCTGTGTTAACATTTGACAGTGCCTCAATCAACAAGAAATCCAGGGCCACGTGAGAATGTGAAGGGAGAGGGCAGGAGTGAATGTTTCAAGAAAAGAAAAATAGCTCAAAGACCTGAACCCAAGAATGGGTTTGTGGAGTTTGCAGATGAGCTTACAGTAATCATGAAGGTTAGTGGAAATGAAAGGAAATGAGGCTGAAGAGGTAAGCAGGAGCCCAGACATAAGTATCCCAGAAACAAATGAATTGTCGTAGTTGAAGAGATGCTTTCCCTTCAGTGACTCTTATAAAAGACTTTCAGTAGTTGAAAGTTAAAAAAAAATTACTGTGCTTCATAATGCTTTTTTTGTGTGTGTGAAAACTGAAGTTGATACTAGTCCCCTCCTTCATAGTAATTGTTAATGGTTCTATCCACCTTCATATATTCATTGAAGTCTGGCATATCTACTCATTAGGATTATAATACTGAAGAACAGCCAAGCACATGAATAGCTTCTTATCTATCATCTTGGTACTAAAATGGAATATGATATGCAAGGCCTCACATATATTTAACAGTGTTGGAGGTATCCATGATTTTACAAATGAGATATGAGACAAAATGATATAAAAGATTCATATATCTGGAAAATTATCATGCTCACTATAACATACAACTCTGTGTTTCCTATTTTATGCATTTAAAATATTTTAAAATAAAAACTCAGTTGCTTTATATCACTGTCAAAAGGTCTTGGCACATAAAAACTGAGGCTTCTGCTCCAGCTCCTGTATTTATAATAAAGGTGGTTGCAATTGGCTATGAAAATAGAGAGAAGCTGGCAACTGTATCTACATGAAGAAGGTCCAAGAAAAACTTGATCGAATTGATAACGTTGAAGCTGAACTTGAAAGGACCATGAGAGGAAGAGAGGATGGAAAGGCATGTGGAGCAAACAGCAAGAGTACCTTCATGGAATGGCTCCTATAACTCCCAAAGATGAACACTGAGATGACCAATAGAAGCTAACAGCTAACAAATCAAGAAAAGAATTTAAGCCATAGATCATATCTGAATGTATATAGCACATTTAATTTGGGGAGCATTGCATGTAAGCACACTGAAGATTTTTGAGTAGATAAAGGATATATGGAAGTTTGCATTTTTTAAGTAAAACTAAAAGTTCTCAAGCAAGTTCACGCAAAGACAGGGGCAAACAAATATGGAAGTATTCTTTGAAGGACGCTCTCACTTGTATCCATCCCACCCCACACCTAAAGTTAGCCTCCTACTTACCTTTATCCTGTGCACAAGAGGAGCAAACAGAAACACAAAGAGCTCCACCGTAGCCATGGAATTCTGGAATATCTTCCTTCTGTTGCTCTCCTCCTCATCGTTGGAGCTACTTCGGCAAGGCTGCCCAGGAGAACCCTGATTTTCAATCTGGTGGATGAAAGCACTGCTGCCGCCACCCCAGCTGGAACCTCTGTCTGTACCCCCAAACTGATCACTGTTGCAGTCCTGTGGGGCCTCTAGAAGCATCCAGTGCAGGGTATGAAGGAGTTTTGTCTCAGCAACACCGAGCTTATCCTGGTGGCCTGAATGAGACAACCACACAGCCAGGTGAAGGTAAGAATAGAATATTCTGCAGCCAGAATAGTGGATGAGACCCTTTGTTCTGAAAGAACATCTCATCTTTTCTCTGTAACTCCATTTCCTTGGAGACATTAGCAACCCTCCAAACTTCAAGCAAATACTGATTTATAAGGCTCATTGCCACTTGGGGCTCTTACTGACTAGGATTTCTGCAGAAAAGCATGCTACCATATTTTATCAGTCAGATTTCTAAATGAATGCTTTCCCAAACAAGCCTCTCTTATCACGAAGAAAAGCTAGACAGTAAAGATTCTAAAAAAACCCAAAAAACCAACAACAACAACAACAAAAAAACCAAACCCAAAAAAACTCTTCTATTTTAGACCTGGCCTGAAAGGTCCCTGTAACATCAAAATGGAGACACCAACCAAGGGAGAGAATGAGAAGAAAGATGGGTATCCTAACATAGGAGAAATGGTTAGGGCATATTACTAGAAGAGTAAAGCAGATAATTATTATCTGTCTGTCCTGTCTATCTGTCTATCTGTCTGCCTTAGAACAGTGATTCTCAACCTGTGGGTTGCAACCCTCTTGGCAAACCCATCTCCAAAAATATTTATAATTCATGACAGTATCAAAATTACAGTTATGAAGTATCAATGAAAATAATTTTATGGTTGCAGATCACCACAACATGTAGCAAAGGCATTGTAGCAAAGGGTTGAATTAGGAAGGTTGAGAACCACTGCTTTAGGAGAATATGCCAAGCTCATGAATACAGTTGCATTAGGCATTGGGAGGATAAATGGTAAATAACAGGCTGGGTCAGATTCTTTAACTCACCTGATGCTATGATGCTATTTTAATGTTTAAGTGGAGAGTGTGAGAGTACATTCATATATACAAAGCTTAAAAAACAATGGCAATGATGATGGTTTTGATAGGAAAGAAACTCTATGATAATTACATAAGATAATGTATGCAAAGTGCCTGGTACGGGAGTAACTACTTAACACATGTTCTTGTCTACATTGCACATAAAGGACAACATAAGTCAGCAGGACTATAGCACCCACCTAGTTTGTTCCTGTTTGATAGCAGGGTTGCAGTGCAGTGAAGAACATGAGGGAGGGCGGCCTGCACCAGCTCCCATCTGGAAATGCTCTGGATGGCTTCCGAGAGGGCTGGGGAGAGGCCATGCAGTTTGTTTTCTACCAACACTCGTTCAAAGGACTGCAGATTTCAAATTTTAGGGAGCATACAAAAAAAAGAATTGGAGACTATTAAAAAAATAATGCTAAAATACTATATTACCTAAAAGATAATCACAGAGCTCAATTTGGTTTTTGGTGGGGGAGGGGAGACACATCTATTCTTGCCAAGGGTATACTGACCTACAGTCATTCAGCCATAGGACATTGATAACTGCTAACTTTCAGGCTCTGGACCTGAAGAATATGATATATGGTCTGAAATGATCTGGGTTTTTGCTGTTTTGTTTTGTTCTTGTTTATATTTTGGTTTTCATTTGGTTTTGTTGTTGCTGTTTTGCTTTTTGAGACAAGTTTTCTCTGTATATCTCTGACTGTCCTGGAATTTATCCTGTAGACCAGGCTGGCCTTGAACTCATAGAGAATTGCCTGTCTCTGCCTTCCAAGAACTGGGATTAAAGGTGTGTGGCACCACTGCCTGGCATATGATCTGTATTTTTATTTCTGTTAAAATAAACTTCTTCACCTAGCAACTATTTGTTGTCAAAATATTATATTATATATTATAATACCATATTATACTTATTAATATTTTATATAAATGTTGCTGAGTAGCCAAAGTGGCTGCCACAGCTCTAGACCAAAATGAGATGAGTTTTATAAAAGTGTCTTAAGGAACGGAATTTATGTCAGTGTCCTCAACAGGTGTTAACTGAAGTACAAGATTATTTAAAAAAATTGGACTTGGTGGCCAATGACTCATTTAATCTTCAAAGCAATGATGCAACAAATGTTGCCTTATGTTTTACTAAATTATTAACTTTTCTGTCATTGTCAAATAGGTGTTTAAAGAGAAAAGAAAACTACAGAAAAACAAGTTTGATCCTTTGTTTTTGTTTGTTTGTTGTTGTTAAGGGCAGAGAATGTCTCCACAAGGTACCAACCAGCTTTTAGAACAAAGTTAATGCAGATTTAACTTGTATGAACATGATTCATGCTTAAGTTCCCTAAATGGTCTATGCATTTGTACAATTGTCTTGTAGAGGGATGTATCATAAGCCCTGCATATTCTAGTTGTATTGTCGTAATTATTAAGATATTTGGGCAAAGTGACTTCAATTACAGGGATTATCTAATGAGAACTATTTCCTTTCTAACTCAAAAAAAGAAACTCATTTTGGAAATGAAAAGTACATAGATATGTCAAAGAAAATGAATTACTTACTTTCATAATCTCAATGAACTGAGTATTTAATGTTATACCTTCTTAAACGTTGTTTATGTAACTTTAAAAACTTTTGAACTCTGAAGCTATGTCCTGCATTGGCATCTATTTACCTCATTCCCCCTTGCTTACTTATCCACGCATGAAACCTAACTACTTGATATTTTGAGTACCTTAGAAAACTCAGACATATGTTTACGAAGAGCAGAGAATAGTTATGGTTATCTTAAGCTAAAGTGTCAGCATGATAGAAGGAAGGGCGTGAAGATTTAAAGTGTCAAGTTGTTGTAGTGATTCAGATACAAGAAATCCCACTAATATTGACAATAAAGGAAAGTTTGAAAGTATCTTTGTGATAATCCAATAAAGCCAGTGCCTCCAAGTGCGTGTGCCTGTGTGTTTGTGTGTGTGCATGTGCGTGCACATGTGTCTTTAACTCTCCACTTGGTTTGCACCATACATTGTGGATCTTACACTTCAGAAGTCCTTTCTAGAGCACCATGCATACAGCTGTTTACAAATATATTTGGCAGCGTGAAAGTATACAGCTTTTCCCTTTTCCACTATACTATACATGATCTAAATCCATCTGTGGAGCTCCTAAGACCCATTTCACTTTTGCTTCATGAGTTTGTGTGTTATTTTCTCAGTTTGCAAAATAGGTCTTCTGAGGCTATGGGATTCCTTTAGAACCTCAGGTCAAATTCACTTCATTCTTTATAAATATTAATAGCAGGATTTTCAGGATGATTTTAGACTGTTTGCTTTCAGACCTGCACAATGTGTGCAAGACATAAAAGTACAGAATTGCTTGAGTTATTTAAGTACTCCACAGTCATTCATTGTATGAATAACCAGTCCACAATGGTCTCTGTTTTGTTGATTAATGATTTGACTTTTCAATCTTCACTGAAAGACTCCCCTGGGCCTAGTTCTACTCTCTCTGCCTTCTCTTCTACTGCCCCCTCAATCCCACCCATTCCTCTAGTTTATTTCTACTTGATGCTGAGATCCTTTGTAATTCTGCTCTCCCTTCAAGATGGCACTCCTTCCTTCATCCCTTGTGTCTGCCCAAGCATCACATTAGCAATTGAGCCGTAGACCATATCCACCAACTGCCTATGAATAAAATACCTACCACGGCTTCTTCTAATATGCATTGCTACTTTTCTCCACAATGTACATCACCATCTATCTTATTGTGTATTTTATGTATATATTCAGCTGTGGTCTTTCTGCCTCATGTAAGGATGTAAACACTGTGTTTTGTTTATGTTTTCACCCTATCCCAAGAGCAGAACTGTGCCTGGTTCAAGGCAAATGCTCACTAATATCTGTCAATTGAATTAACTTGTGGAGTTAATATTATTTCGTCTTTGCTTGGGTTAAATCATCACACACACTATGGAAATAATCATTAAATGGTGAGAATCACATACCACACAAGAGGCTTCATATTGCTTCCCCAGCTTAGGCCTCAAAAATGCACTGAAAAATTAGTAAAGGTTTTTGTTATAAACATGAGCAAAACTATTTTTAAGCATCTTTATATTATATTTTTAATAAATAGGTCATGGTGCTACGAAACTCAAATTTCATGTTTCCTCATAGCTTATTAATGAGCAGCTGTTGGACAGCTGACGACATTTGCTTTTACACATTAATTACATACATGAAAAAGACGTGGCTCTTTGCAATTTCCCATACCACTCTTATTTTGAATCGGACTGTATATCGTCAATGGTCAGAAGAGGTGCATTCCCCTTGCGTGCTTTTATCTTAAAAATTGAAAAATGAGCACAGATATGGGTCATGATTCCCAGCATCTATTTTCATTTGTACTCGGTCTCTAAAATAACCAAAAAGCTCTTTACTGTTCATGGCGTGGGTATCAGGCCCGACCAGGTGAGATAAATCTATCAAAAATCACTCTGCTCAGCAGCTTTAATCATGAAGACGACATTGACTGAATCCAAGTAAATATGGTTAACAAGTGGGCACAGTAGGTATGTCGAACACGCTAGAAAACAACAGGTCACCAGGCAGGGATTACAGCAAGAGATGGAGGGGGGGAACCAGTCCCAATTACCTTCCTAGTTCCCCACCCCCTCTGCTCAGGTTCTCTACCCTCCCACCGCCTCGATAATGAATATATATTTATTCGAAAACTATCAATCTGCTTGTTGTCAAACTTCAGTAAGATTTTTTTTTAATGCGCGCTTTTAAGTGGGTGCTTGAGGGCTCGCTTTCCACCCCAGAGACGTTGCTAGCTGCAGGCTGCGGCGCGGCCTCGGTGGCACTGTGGTTGCGGTGGCGACGACCCGGCGACCCCCCGAGCGCCCCCAGCCCGGCGCCCCTCACCTGGTTTGCCGCCACAGGAAGGTCTGGATGGGCAGCGGGATGCCGCGGCCGCCGTCCTGCTCCTGGCCCTCGGAGCTCTTCCTCTTCACCATGATGGTGGCTCCCGGGAGTCCTACCGCAGAACCCAGCGCGGG
>LOJH01017090.1:13824-26155 GCA_001685095.1 Ellobius talpinus
GTGTGTGTGTGTGTGTGTGTGTGTGTGTGTGTGTGTGTGTGTGTGTGTTGTGTCTTAGATTCAGATCTTTGAGCCTTGGGGTGACTGTGTGCTACCAGTATTGGGTCCTCTGTCACTCTGGGGGACAACTGGGCTGCCTTGTAGCTCCCAATTCATTTGGGTTACTGTGTTCACAGAGAGTCAGAGACATGGCAGGCAGAAATCCCAGGTCATCGAGAGCTGGAGCTTCCTGAAGTAAGATAGGAGGCTGAGGAAGGGAGGGAGAGAGTACTAAGAGAGACTAGTCTCAGAGGCCCCGCCCACTGCCAGCAGCTTGCCCTGCAGCCCCAGCAGGCACTAGTAAGCTGTGTCCAGAACCCAGTACTGTTAACCCCAGCTGTGACATGCTGACTGCAGGTCTCTGAGCACTGGTGATCATGTAGTGATGGCAAAGGACATCTCTCAGCACCCCTTGGGAAATGCAGTCTCTCCTGGCTGAGGCCTGAAGAAGAGTCTGGGCCCTTCTGCCTGGGTTCAAATCCAGCTCTGCTGCTTGCCAGCTGTGTGATCTGGCTGGGGGACTCCACCTCTCCAAGCCTTCCTTCTCTGTCCAGTACAATAGGGAATCATTGTGCCTGCCTTGCCACGTCCTTCCCCACACCAGCCGGTTCTGGGCAGCGTGCAGTAGGCTCAGTCATTGGCTGTGCTGAAGTTCTCTAATTAAGCATGTTCTGATGTTGCCTGATTGATCACTATGCAGGAGGTTCTTAAATGGTGCCAGCTTGGGGGTTGGAGAGATGGCTCAGTGGTTAAGAGCACTGGCTGCTCTTCTAGAGGTCCTGAGTTCAATTCCCAGCCACCACATGGTGGCTCACAGCCACCTGTAATGAGATCTGGCGCCCTCATCTGGTGTGAAGGTGACCATGCAGGCAAATCACTATATATAATAAATAAATCTTTAAAAAAAATTTAAAATAAAATAAATGGTGCCGGCTTCTGGATGGGGACTGTTGTCACTGCCCCCTGCTGCCTGTGCATCTATCCATCAGCCCTCTTGCACACAACAGGTGTGCAAGCCGTGCCCAGAGAGAGAGAGAGCGCGGCTTGCCTGGACACCACTGGCTCTGGGGTAACAGCCCAGGTGGGGAGACAGGACGTGGTGGGATTGCCTGCTCTTGCAACTCCCAAGCCTCGCATCCTGCAGGTCTCTGGGCTGAATAGAATCAGTAGCTCTGAGTGGGGTGAAGAGGGCACAGGGATCCTGTGATGGGCTGTAGGTTGCCTGGCAGAGGAGACCAAGGCTGAGCTGAGAAGGGTTCACAAAACTTCTGCGCACACAGTAACCCAAATACCGGACCATGGGGAGAGGCTGATGGAACGCCATAGGCACCGCGAACCTGTGAGGTGTTTAATTAAATGCCCTCTTAATCAAGAGCTGATTGGGAAGGCAGGGAAGTGCCCTGTTTGTGGGAGACCATGGGATGACCCAAGGGCCAGTGGGCAAGGAAATGGGAGGGAGAACTAGAGGCAGGGAGGAAGGGGTAGGGTTGTAGGGCTGTGCAGAACCAGGACCTGGGGATAGCAGAACAAGCAGGCACTGCCTTCGCTCTGTGAACAGAACTATCTATCGAGGGCATGCCACACCAGGTCCCACTGTGCCTACTGGGGTCGCAGCAACTGATGACTGCAGAATTGTGTTTAGGGAACTAAACTGACAGGGAAATTCATAAGGAACCAGATAGAACCAGAATGATGAATGGAAGAAGAAGAGGGTGCCTGGGTCAGTACAGTAGGCCAAACACCTTCCTATGGCTGCACAGGATGGTGACAGGGTCATAAGGGACAGTAGAGAAACAGCACATGCAAAGGCGCAGAGGCCAGGTTCAGCTGAGGGTGCCACCACCCCTGTCTGAGCTTCAAATTCTGACCAGCTCTCTACCAGCTGTCACCTTAAGAGACCTACAACTGGGGGACAGTGGAGATGGCTCGGTCAGTAAAGACCTGAATTTGGATCCCCAAACCCATGTAAAACTAGGTGCAGTGGCACGTGCCTGTAATCCTCGCTCTGAGGAGGTAGAGACAGGCAGGGGGCCCTGGAGCTCTCTGTCCAGACAGCCTAGCTGCATCCATGAGCTCTAACTCCAGTGAGAGACCTTGTCTCGAAGCATAAGGTGGAGCGGGACAGAGGACACCTGGCATTGACATACGTGTATGAGATGCCAACACACACTACATTGGAGAGCACATCCCACCATAAAGTGAACACAGAAAACCAGGTGTGACAACTAAGTCTCCTGCTTGTGCCAAAATCCCACCTGTAGGGAAAAGGGAGCGGCCCAGAGTGCAGAGCACACTTGACAGCTGTCCTGAGCATAGGCACTCAGCTCCGTTTGCATGGGAGGGGAATCCCCTGCATCCCTTGACTTGCTCCATCTTTTTCCCCCCCCCTCCTCAGGGCTCAAGCGGATCCATGCCCTGACCACACAAGCAGCCTATGAGCTTCATGTGGACCTAGAAGACTTTGACAATGGCACCGCCTATGCCCACTATGGGAGCTTTGGTGTGGGCTTGTTCTCTGTGGACCCTGAGGAGGATGGGTACCCACTCACGGTGGCTGACTACTCGGGCACTGCAGGTGAGGCTCACAGTGCAGCAGGGAGAGGTGGCCTACTGGGTCAAGCCCCTTTGCCCTCTGGGGTCGGGATCTAGACCGCAAGTCCCATCAGGTCTTCACCCATCAACCCTATGGAGCCTGGGTAGTTTCCACATTAACACATTTCACAGAGCAGCGAGCTGAGTCCGGAGCTGGAGCCAGGGGATTCCTGGGGTTGGATTCTGTGGGGCCGTTAGGTTGTAGATGAGATCTCTGGGCTGGCTTTCCTCAGAAGGAATGGAGCGTCAGAGAGCTGGGAGGAGGGTAGAGGCAGCATGGACACAGGGACGGCCGGAAGGCATGCATATGGCAGGGGAGCTGCCTGGGTACACATGCATACCCAAGCTTGCACGGCGGGTGGATGGTGCTCTGAGACCTGTGTCACCTCTGTGTGTGCCATGCAGGTGACTCCCTTCTGAAGCACAGCGGCATGAGGTTCACCACCAAGGACCGGGACAGCGACCACTCGGAGAACAACTGTGCCGCCTTCTACCGAGGGGCCTGGTGGTACCGCAACTGCCACACATCCAACCTCAACGGCCAGTACCTGCGTGGTGCTCATGCCTCCTACGCCGACGGTGTAGAGTGGTCCTCCTGGACTGGTTGGCAGTATTCGCTCAAGTTCTCAGAGATGAAGATCCGGCCGGTCCGAGAGGAACGCTAGGCTGGCAGCCTGCCCAGTCCTAGTGTCCTCTGGTTATGTCCAGTCCCCGCACATCTCACCCCATGCCTGCTCCATGCCTGCCATTGCAAGAGCATTCTCTGCCCACCTGTGCATGGCTGACCTGCTCTTCATTAGGGATGCCTTAGGGCCAGTCCTAAAACTCAGCTCCCAGAGACACTGGCATTCCTTCACAACCAGGTCCCTATTTATCAGCTGACATGATCTCCCTTCTATCAGTGGGACTGGCACTTGGCAACCCCAAATTCCATCTGCCCAACTTTGGCCCTTGTGCTGTGCCTGCTGCCTCCTGGCAGGGCAGCATCCCCCCCCACTTTCCCTGGCTTTGTGAGAATATCAAGAGCAGGGGTCAAACAATGTTCCAGACCCCTCCAGCAGATCCAAGTGGAAGGCTCAGGCCTTGTGACACCTGCCTGCCTGCCCTAGCCCCACTCCCTCTGGGCCTGGAGACCCCACCTCTTATCAGACACCCGGAATAGCTGGGGCTGAACATTGCTTGGTCTTGTCCTGTGGCCTGGGGCACAGTTGTCTACAAAGTTCCAAGTCCTAAGACCGAGGCCAGTTCTATAGACCACCCTTCCCTGGGCCTCTGCAGACCTGAGGGGTTTCTATCCTGGCTGCTTTCAAAGCTCATCTGCTTTTTCCCACTCAGACAAGGTCTACCTGGCCTCTTAAATGGCAGCCATGGCTTAGGTCCCACTTGCCTGCCCCTGGGGCGGGGGTGGGACTGGCTTAAGCCAATGAGAGCCTCTTGGGGTGGGGCTATGCTAGGCTCTTGTGCTCTGCTAACCTCCGTGAGCTCCTCTAGTATCCTCCCAGAAGCCGGAGAGTAGAAGCAAGCAAACCCTAGGACTCAACATGGTCTAAGGCTGCCATCTCTGCAGAGAGGCTGCCCCCTGCTGGTGATGATGGGCACTGCCATCAGGGCCTAATGGGGCAGGAGACTCGAGGCAACAAGCAGGTTGAACATCTGGACCTGCATCCCACTATTGCCCCCTACAGGTGATCTCTCAGGAAGGTAGGCTGCAGCCCCAGCCCTGCTTGGCAGCTGTGGGAAGCTTTGAAAAGGCTGGAAGTAGGGTGACAATGGTGACCCTCCTCTGGCAGGAGAACGGGACACAGGCAGGCAGGCAGGGACCCATGCCCTTCTCTTCCACCAGACTTGTAGCAAAGCCTGAATCCTGCTGATGGACTGTCCTAACTGCTCAGTCCCTCATGTTGGGCCTCGGGTCTTCCTTGAGGGTCAAAGCTATCTTAGGTACTGGACAAGGCCAGTTATTGCTTACTTGGTCCCCAGCTGGTGACAAGAAACGTGGGTCCAGCCCAGAGTTAGCCAGAGTTCTGACAGGACAAGGGACACACGGGGAAGTCCCTTCTCATCCTCTCTCTGTCCTGACATCTAGTCTCATTGCAGAGGTGGGGCCTGTCAGACACTACCCACCACCGAGGCCGGTGCTGATGTTGCCGCTGCTGCCAGCCGCCTCTGTCATCGCTGCTCAGAAGTGCTGAGCGCTTTCTGATGTGTCATCAAACAAACTCCCGCAAGTGTGATGTTAACGGACTCACAGATGTGAGCATGCGAAGGAGGCATGGGCTCTGGGCCAGGGCTGGGCTGCAGAACACAGGAGCTGAAGTTCATCCCGACGGGGGCAGCTGGTGACATGCATCCCTGTCTGGTCACACTGGAGACAGTAGCCCTTCAGAGCCTGACCACTGCCCCAGGGTACCAAGCCCTCCCCCAGGCCAGGCTGGTACTTGAGGGGGTGTGGCTTTGCCAAGTTGTCTGAGTGGGCACAAAGCCACTCAGAGTGGGAGAGGCCAGGCCAACAGCCCTGCCTTCACCTTCCGAGTGCACACCCTCCAAAGGCAGATGAGATCGCTGTCCCACACACTGGGCCACAGCCTCCAGCCCTGGCTTGAGTTTGCTGGTCTGATGTCTGTGCAAGATGGCTGTCATCCGTGATCAGAGTGCCCACAGGAAGCAGGAATGCTGGGAAAACTTTTGGGGGACAAGTCAAGTTCACTGAGACACGATATCACCAGGCTGTGGTCACTGACACACTAGATAATGGTTTGATAGTTGGTTTGACAATGGAATTGTCAAATTGACCCGAGTGAGTCCCGTGATGTCATTTGCCCAAGCCACACTGCTTTCCTTCTGGGCAGGGTCTCCAACGCCCCACCCTAGGGTCTTGGCAACATGGCTGTCTCAACTTGCAAACCATCCAAACGTCTTTCTGAGCCCAAGCTGACTCCGTGGATTCCACCAAAGGCCTCAAAACCGGCTACACCCATGTCATGCTGATGACACTTAGACAGCATGCAGCGAGTGGACAGCGCCTTGTTTCCCCGGAAGCCTGGGCTGGTGGAAGATCAGGTTAGAGCCGTGTGCCCCTCCTGTGACATCAGTGGTTCATGTGAGTGGGGACTAGTGTTTGCTGGCAGAAGTAGCATCATCGATGCCCATCGCTTCCCTACCCCCTCATTCTTGTCACCTCTTGGTGGAGCACGGGAGTCTGTGGCCATGATAACCGCTGGTCCTGGTCCCCAAGGAGCACTCCTGGGAGAGAATAGGGCCTTGGGTGACCAAGATGGTTGGCCCTGAGGCAGGAGATGTGGACAAGGGGCAAGAGCAATGCCCATGGCTGCCCTAATCTCGTCCTGTGATTTGAGGAGCAACATGCTGGCAGAAGACTCGTCGAGCCCAGAACTGTGCTGAAACAACACGGAACCAATAGTCTGGGGGCCTCTGAGAGCCTCCATTTCTTCATCTGCCTTAGGGGAAGGCTCTCTGACCCTGTGTGGTGGCCCCACCACTGCAGGGATCCATCAATCCAGAGGCCTGGAGTCAGGCTGCTGTGGAACCGGGGGTGGGGGAGGGGTCCGACCTGAGGCTAGCTGTGATGAGCAGGGCAGGTGTGCATGTCGGTGGGCGCAGTGGGGCCCTGGGGCTGGGGTGGAGCTCTGAGGGTCAGAGCAACACTCCATGGGCAAATGGAGTGGGGCCGATGCTACTTGGGGTGGTGTGCACTTGGTGTCTTGTGTGTCCCTGTCTGCAATAAAGTCTTGTAGTGAGCCAGCTCCAGCATTCACCTCTATTCCTGTCCCACTCAGTATCACAGCAGAGCCAGGCAGACATTCAGTGTTCTCAGGCCACTCTGCTTGGCTTACCAGGTGTGTCTGTGCTCTCGGTGGCTAGGCAGAGACAGCCAAGCATGGGAAGCAGGCGAGGGTAAAGCCTGCCTTCTAGACCCAGCAGGGCTGCCTGGGAGTCTGGGTTGCTGGTGTCGCTGGTGTCGCTGTGTTGGTGAATGGCCCCTACAGGGGATGGGTCTGGGGGTCTGAGGAGCTGCCCTCCGAGGAACTAATTATTTATTGCTCAGCTCGACTTGATGCTTCAACCTGAGGCCCACCCAGGTTATTTCATGAAAGGCTGATGCTGGAGGAGCTGCATGGTGAAGGAAGACGCCAGCAGGGGACAGTCAGACACCCTCATTCCTGCGCTGTGGCGGTGTCCTGAGTCCAGGTCCCCTAGGTCCCACTCTCTCCACCAGACCCTCATCGTCCTGTCCACTTGGCGCTCACTCCAGGTCACAGGGCTGGAGGACAGAGATGGGGTTGCCTGAGGAAAGGACACAGAAACCCATGGTGGTTGTCTCCGTGTGGAGGCACAGCACCCAGGTGGGAGCCTTGCCCATCTAGCCTGTTCCCTAACACTGTTAGGCCACCATCATGATGTTTCCCTCAGCTGGACCATTCTGGCTGTGGTTCCAAGAACCATCTATATAGGTCTTACTAACCCAGTTACAGAGCTTTCTAGAGCTATCTAGGAGCTTGGGGACACACCACCAACAGGAAACAGTACTGAGAGGAGAGAGCTCCCCAAGGCTCTGTGGGGAGTCGGGGGAGCTGAGTGGTGGTGAACGCCTGTGGGGAGGGCATCCTGCTGGTCATGCCATCATCAGGGCTTAGTGGGTCCACATGACCTTCACAACATGAGGACTGCAGTGACATCATCAGTCTCAGAGGGTCATGGCTGCCTGAGACTGTACATAGCTGGATGGACTTTCAGGCTGGGTCCTTCTGGGAGGGAATCATGTAGCTAAATTCAGATGAAGCCAAGAGCCTGGGGCTGGCTCAGTGCTGTCGTAAATGTGCCCTCTCAATCCAGTCCCGGCCCTCACTCCATGTGCAAGGACAGGTCAGGGTGTAGGCAATCTCAGATGGGCAGGATCGAGGAGCCCTGTGCCCTCAGGACCATCACCCAGGGAGCCCTCAGGACTGTCACCCAGGGAGCCTTAGAACTTTTTGGAAAACTGCTTCCTGTTCTACTTAGCCTCTGACCTTGGTGAGGCCTGTGCTGCCCGAGGGCACCGTCTGCACCCTCAGCTCCAGCCTCCACACTGCCCTGGATATCGGCTGTTGGCAGGGTCCATGATGGCAGACCACGGCTGAAGAAACTGGGCCTCCAGTATCAGAGACCAGTGTCGGCAGGAGCCCAGGAAGTGTGCCTAGAAAGTGCCCCGGGAGTCTGGCCAGTCCTCGTAGCCAAGACTTTGACTAAATCAAACTTCTAAGCTGGCTTCCTGGCAGAGGGGCACAGCATGGCATGGGGGAACACAGTCTGAGCTGAGGAACAGGTTGGCCACCAGGGGTCCTGTCTGGAAAGGGTTCATCCTACCACAGCTGCTGAAGCCTCACCTGTGGGGTGGGGGTGGGGCACTGTCATTAGTCACCAGAAGAATTGGGCTGAGTAGTGCCCTGGAATGGGTAGGGGCCAGAGACAGTGGGCGGCTTCCAGAGGGTGCCTCTGGTAAAAGGAATGGGCCATGGAGGGGCAGTAACCCAGCCTCCCTAGACACATACTCACTGCGGTGATGCCAGTAAGAACAGCGCCCAGGCGTGGACTCTGCAGAAGAGAAGCCATGGTGTGTGGTGAGGAGTGGTGGTGACAGGCAGCATGACCTCATCACCCGCCATATGCCTTTGCCCAGGTCCACACCTAGCTACCGCTATGCCCTGCCTCCCGGCCACCACGACAGCTACTAGGGAGCTGGGTATTAGCATACTCAGTTGCGGTTCAGAAGGGCAGGTCCCGTGACTTTATGTCAGGATGGGCAGCCAAGTCTGGGGTATGTGCAGACATCAGGGACAGCCCAGCCACGGGGCTGAGTGGTGAGAGACGCGTGCACCATCGGTGTGGGACAGACATCAGTGACAGCCCAGCCACGGCCTGAGTGGTGAGAGACGCGTGCACCATCGGTGTGGGACGGACATCAGGGACAGCCCAGCCACGGGGCTGAGTGGTGAGAGACGCGTGCACCATCGGTGTGGGACAGACATCAGTGACAGCCCAGCCACGGCCTGAGTGGTGAGAGACGCGTGCACCATCGGTGTGGGACGGACATCAGGGACAGCCCAGCCACGGGGCTGAGTGGTGAGAGACGCGTGCACCATCCGTGTGGGAAGGACTTCAGCGCTAGAGCTGAAGCCGGAGAGGGGCTGCTTGGTTCTGGGTTCCATCCCCTGCCCCCTCTGAAGCAAGAATTCCTGTCCAGTTTCACCTCTCCTAAGGCTCCTGAGAGGCTGTCTGAACACCTCACCTTCCTACAGAAGGGACTGGGTATCTGTGACCCCCCCCAGCCCCCAGCAGTGAGAAAGGTCGCCCTCTCTGCAGGGAGACCACAAGGGCAGCACCATCAGGATTCTCTAGGATGGGCACTGACGTTTCCACCCAGGTCTGCAGGGTTTGTGCCCACAGCTCACGGGCGATGATGCCCTCGCCCAAAGGGCAGTGCCTGCCACTTTCATCAGACCACATCCTGTTCACATTGTGTCTTTGTCCTGTGGCCGACACTGCCCCCGCCTTCACCACCAGCAACCCCAAAGGAATCCTAGGGCCAGGAATGCACAGCAATCAGGCGGGCTGGGGCCCATGACACCAGGGATCTGCATAAAGCGGGGAAACCCCAGGGCCATGCCTACTGGACCAGGACCCGAGTAGCTCTGCCTAGCACTGGGGCCCAGGGATCCACCTGTCCTCCTGAGAGCAGCCCGCAGCACAGTGAGTATAGTAGGGGACTCGAGGGTGGGCTCTCCAGGTGAGATGGGTGCAGGCAGGCATGGCACCTGGAACCACACGGGGCGGGGAGGGCGGATTATGGGAGACCCACAACTTCCCCACAGCTTCATCCAATGCACAAGTCCCACCAATACAGGTCAGCGCTAGCTGCCCGCAAGGAAGCGTTTATCTCCGAGGACAAAGACGATTACTTGGTCCTCACGCATGCCATAGGGAAAAGGGAATGAGACATGCCTGTCCCCTGTGGGGGACCCTCTCCACTGGGGCCTGAGGAAGCCCCCTTAGCAGCAGCAGGCTGGAGGCTACTCCAGCCCCTGGGGACCAGGGGGCTTAGCAAGCCAGATTTGGGTAGGAAGCCAGGCTGCTTTTTGTTGTTGTTTTTGAAGCTTTCTGACTGAGCTCACATCTTTGAAATGTTTTCAAGGGAGCTATTTCTAGAAAGAAAGCTCTCCCCCTTCTATTCCAGCTTCAGGGGGGTCCTCAGAGGACAAGCCAGCCCAGTATGGCTCACCCATGGTCACTGCAAGACAGACTTCCTCTATGAGGGAGTTCCCAGCAAGGTAGAGGTGTGGGAGCACCCAGTGACAATGGGACAGTCATGGTGATACAGAGTGATGAGGGTCCTTAAACTCAGCGCCCTCCCTTAGAAGGCTGTAGGATCTAAGGGAAACCCTATGCCTCTGAGTCCGAGGAATTGGGGGTGACATTCTGGTTGGTGAGTTGGATGGCTGTGTGCAGGAAGCAATCATTTCCCTGAGGCCTGGAACATCAAGAAGCCACATGGCCAATTGAGCCCCGAGTCCCTGCTCTAGCTGTGTGGTGGAGTGCAGTTTGCTAGACACTTACTGTGAAGATAAGCCCATTCATGTGGGTAATCTTTAGCCTGAAGCCTGTCCTGTCCAGTGAGCTCAGTAGGTGCTGACTGTACTCACCCCTGTCACTGGCCCCTCCCCAGGTAGGGGAGGTTACGCAGGAGTTACACAAGGACCACCAGACCCATTTCCCCCATCCTGAGTTAGGGAGACAGTAGGCTTTCCCAGCAGACCAACTAGACCTGTTCATTATCAAGTTGAAACACGACTGCTTCTCACTCTGCCCACGGCCCAGGAGTCAATAATTATAATAGAAAATTGAACCCAAATGCACACAGCCCCGAGGGCCACCCGGGTACCTCTGCAAGCCAGCTGGCAGCAGTGGCACGCCAGTACTGCACCACGAAGGCAGGCAGCTCCTTGGTGGCAGGTGAGTGAGAAAAAGCCTAATTGGCACAGCCAGCTCCTGCAGTGGCGAAGAAAGGCTGAGCGGGCAGCTATCCCTCCAAAGGCTGTCATGGGAAACCTGGAACCAGGGAGTGCATGGGACCAAATGCTGGCCACTAACCCCCTCCTCTCCTTCCTCCGCTCAGATGAGGAGCCTCTGCTCTTTGCCTTACCTCCTCTTGCTGCCACTGAGTGCCTGCTTTCCCCTGCTGGACAGAACGGGACCCACAGACGTCAGTGATGTCAGAGCCAAGATGAGCAGAGTCCACCTGGCTGAGGGATGCAGACCCCACTCAGTGCGAGGGCCTTCCCCGTGGCTGAGAGTACCACAGCCACAGGCCTTGCTTGTGGTGGCCAAGGAACTGCAGGCCTCACGCAGGGAACACACCGGCTTCCGCCTAGGGAGGCAGGATGGCAGCAGCCAGGCTGCAGGGTTCCTGCCCACTGACTCAGAGAAGGCCAGCGGTCCCCTGGGGACCCTGGCAGAGGAGCTCAGCAGCTATAGCAGGAGGAAGGGAGGCTTCAGCTTTCGCTTTGGTCGGTGAGGGCCTTTGTGGACTCTGCCTGTCTGACTTTCCACTGTTGCCCCCGACCCCACCCTGCCACCCCGCCACCCCGCCAGGACCCACTCTCAGAGAGAGCAAAGGCCCATCATAATGAATTAGTGGTAAATAAATAAATGCTCAACTTTTTATTTCCAACTTTGCTAAAGTGAAAAACTTGGTGTTTAAAAAAATAAAAAAAACAAAGAACAATCATCCGCCCCCACAAAAACAAACAAACAAACAAAAAACAAACAATCCACACAAGGAGAGCAAATGTGTTTGTCCCAACCCACAGCTCAGGTTGCTGTCTGTGTCAACCACCCTCTTTCTCCAGTGGTCTGACTGCGGAGCAGCCCCAGCCCCCAGGGGCAGGGCACTGGGGCTGTGAAAATAACTGGCCTCTGGCTCTGTTGCTCATTTGATGGTAGGTGGGCTGCGAGATTACCGCGGGAAGTCAAAGTCCTGACGGCCCCCACAGGGACGCTGGTAGCTGACATCTGAAGCACCATGTGAGAGAGCACACTCCGCTGTGTTAGAATGTGGCTCTGAGAGTTACAAATGACGGGGAAAAAGAACCCACCCAAACACAAACCCAAGACAGCGAGTGTGCTCTCCACCCCATTAGCACAAGATGCCTCTGGCAAGAAAGCCCCACAGTGGGCAGCAGTGGCACCAAGCTGCCCTTCCGATGGCCTGCCCAACCCCTCTGGCGGCCCAACCCCTCCGGCGGCCCATCCCCTCCGGCAGCTGGCCTTGTCCAGGGCAGTGTTTGCCAAGTCAGGGGCCTCGTGGGACCTGAACTCGGAAGGGATGGTTTTCTGCCAAGCAAGGCTGAATTTCAGATACCCAAACTAGGAATGTGCTGTGTGTATCTTTTGAAATAAAAGTCATAACAACTACAGCACCATAATGGAATGCCGGCCTCCTCCTTCCGGGTCCTCTGGGCCCCAGAAACTTCTTTTCTTGAGCTCCTAGAACCTTCACTTTGGGGAGATGGAAATCAGGCTGTCTGTACCCCGTACGCCTCTCCTTCCAGCCCCTTAATTGGCAGCTGGGCGAAGGTACAGGGAGATATGGCACAGGCTGTTTCCCTGTTCACTTCCCTGCTCCTTACCTATGTTTCTTAGAATA
>LOJH01017091.1:9941-22464 GCA_001685095.1 Ellobius talpinus
CTGCCTCTGCCTTCTGAGTGCTGGGATTAAAGGTGTGTGCCACCACCACCTGGAAAAAAATGTGTAGCCCAGGCTGGTCTTGAACTCATGATCCTCCTACCTCTGCCTCCTTCAGCAATTCCTACTGGTGTGTGCCATCAAAACTGGCCTGTTTCACTATTTTTTATTAGAAAATAAGCAATTGCATCTTTCCCAGCTTTCCTGTGTAGCATGAATAATAAAGACACAAAGATAGATATTGGGTTCAAGATAAAGATCAGAAAAACAAAGCAGCCAACCACTGGAGAGACAGCTTACCTCTACCAAATCTTCAGACCAAAAAGGTGAGATCCTGTCTCCACGAATCCTGACTCCACACTCCACTGAGTTCCAGTCTCTTCCCCTTCATATTCCTCTCTCCACCCAGCCATATCGCTCCTGTCTCCACCTCCCTATTGGTAGGATTAAAAGTGTGTAACTCCCAAACACTGGGATTAAAGGTGTGAGCCACCACCAACTGGATCTGCTTCTGGAGCTATCTTGTGTAGACCAGGGTGGCCTTGAACTCACAGAGGTCCACCTGCCTCTGTCTCCTGAGTCCTGGAATTAAAGGTGTGTGCCACCGCTCCCTGGTCTGTGTGGCTAGTGTGGCTGCTTTGCCCCCTGACCTTCAGGCAAGCTTTATTCATTAAAACACAAATAATATACTACTATATTCCCCCCTCAACCTCCTTCCCCACTCCCTCCCTCTAAAAGCGCCTATATTCCTTACTTTCTCTCAGAAAACTGACTTCTTTTTCTTTGATATCATTGCTTTCACATATATTACATTAATATATAAAATATTGATATGTAAATGTAGACATTCATACATATGAGCAGCTGTGACCATTCAGCGTTACTTGTAGGTCTATAACAGGACTAATCAATTTATATTTGCTGACCAATTAAGGGGCTTGTGGCTGGCAGAGGCTAATTCTCACTCTCTCCAAAGTCATTTGTCACCTGTAGTTCTTTGTCTAGGGGTGAACTCCTGTGTGACACCTCCTTCTCTTTTAGTATGTGTATTAGTGATGTCATTGTTCAGATTTTGCTAAGTCAGCCACATAGTTGAGGAATCAAGGGTATAGCTTCCCAGTCATTTCCAGGAGACACTCTGACAGTAGACTTCCTGGTTCTTTGGCTTTGACAATGTTTCTGTGTCCTCTATCACCATGTTCCCTGAACTTAGACACAGAAGTTGTATTTAGATGTATCTAGTGGGGCTGGATTTCCCTTAATCTGTTGATCTCTCTGAATCATGACCACATGTTGTTTCTTTTAGGTCCCAAAAAGCCATGCTACTGACTGTGTCTCAAGACAGTAGTCTGGGCTCAGCTTAGACTGGACACAGGATTGCTGGCAGAGAAATAAAAGCCTGAATTCCTCAGAAACATAGAAAATGGCTTTCTGTCTGACAAGAAGAGCCACTTCTCTTCTGTCCCCTCACCTTGGGCAGATGGGCCAACTGGTTCTCTATTGGCATAAATCTACGGCAAATATCGAAGCCCATGCTAACCCCCAGGCTCTTTGGGTGGCATGTACCTGGTGAATATCAAAGCCACCATGCTCCCTGGTCCTAAATTTCTAGGCTGTTCTAGCTTGTAGCTTCTCTCATTCCAAAGCTATGTCTTTGGTCTTATCTTTGCCCCTAAGAGGTTGCTCTTATGGCAGCTTTCAACTTCACCAAATGCTTCTGGATACTCTCTCTCCTCAGGAGAGATAGCCACATGGCACTTTCATATTTACAATAAGCCTCTTTTTTCCACGCACTATGGAGTGGTCTGGTTCGGTGGTTCCACTGCGCCCTCACTCACACCTTCCTAAATGATTTAGGTTTGCTGTAAAGAGAAACCTCTTTGATGACAGGTAAGAGTTTCATTTGGATGTCGATGTAAAGACACGTTTAAAAATACTACGATGAATTATGGGGGCTCTAGTAAAATGGTGGCATAATCAGTTCTCTTCTGAGATCCACGCCTTCGTTGGCCCTGGGTAGGTAGCTAGGTTTCTAGTCTGGGCATGATTTCCTTCCTGTTGGGTGGGTCTTAAGTCCATTTAGACAGTGTCTCAGTTAGGGTTTCTATTGCTGCAATGAAACACCATGACCAGAAAAGCAAGTTGGGGAGGAAAGGGTTTATTTGGCTTATATTTCATATCACTGTTCATCAGTGAAGGAAGGCAGGACATGAAATCAAACAGGGCAGAAACCTGGGGTCAGGAAGTGATTTAGAGGCCCATGGTTAGCTCAGTTCTGATAGAACCCAAGATCTCCAGTCCAAAGATGGTACCACTCCCGATGGACTGGGTGTTAAGAAAACGCCCTACAATTGGATCCTTTGGAGACATTTTCTAAATTGAGATTCAGGTTCCCTCCTCTCAGATAACTCTAGCATGTGGCAATTTAACATAAAACTATCCAGCACAGACAGCTATTGGTTATTTCCATGATATCAGTGCTACTACTGCATTTTTAAGGACATGAAATTGGAACTTATAGGAATTGGACAGGGTCTAAGGAGAGGTAAATTAGAAAGTAAGGGGATGATATGATTGTAATATATATATATAAAATTCTCAATGAATAAATTTTACAAAGAAAAAGGGAAAACTTAAAGCTGTTCTTAAACATCATGTGTATACTATTTAAAATATTAATAAACCATGCAACTCAATTTGTAATTGCAGTATAAATTAATCTCTTAGTTACTGTCTATAGTTTTAAATTTTGATAAATTGTGTACTACTAGCTCGAGAAGATTTCTCTCATAAAGTTATCTTATTAACATGCTTTATCTTGACAGTCATAATAAAAAATCCATAGCTCTATATAACTAATAGTTATTCTGAACATAAAATGTACCCATTTCATTATCATCATCAATTATTATGGAATTAAACTTTTGTGGTTGATAAATATATTTTTACTTTACCAAGCACAACTTTTTATTTATGTATAATTCAAAGTAAATAATAGATTAATAATTAATTGTAATGGCACTTTGTGTTCACAATCTACTCATTGTGTTTGATGCTGAACTATTTAATCATGCCATCCTTTAGCATTTGCAAGGCCAATGAGACCAGAAACATTACAATTGTCAAGAAATTCAGTCTTCTTTGAGTCTGAGGTTAAACTGAAACCACATTTAGGATTTCAGCTAAATACTCAGGCTGGGTGTTAGGGCTTCACTAGTAGTTTATCCACCATCAAATCCATTCATAGTTCTGTGAAAAGGGCATTCATAGATTTCCCCCATGGAATCCATAGTGCTATGGAGTAGGCAGCCTACAAATCATATGAATTTAGTTTGTTCCAACTTTTTCAGACTTCTGTTGAACAACAATTCCTCCTCTCAATATGTGTTGACATATAAGCAAAGAGGTAATCAAGAGACATTCATAGCTCCAAAGAGCCTGCCAATGAAATCAGAATAATTTCTACTCAAGGAGGTTGACTTTCAAAGTTATTACAGGGAATGGAAATGCCAAGACCATTATATGTAAATAACCTAATGGTAGGTCCATGATGGAACTGGTAGCTGATTACAAAGGAATTTGCATCATCATCATCATCATTATTGTAGAGTAAAGGGGCCAGTCAAAGGGCCCACCCTGACTCTGAAACCAAAACCAGTCAAAGAAACCCACTCTGGCCCTGAACCCAAAGCCAGTGAAGGAAACACTCTGACCCTCAAATCCAAACCACTGAAAGAAACACTTTAGCCCTGAAACCAGACCAAAGAAACGCACCCTGACCCTGAAACCAGAGCCAAAGAAACACACTTTGGCCCTGGAACCCGAACCAGTGAAAGAAATATGCCCTGGCCATGAAACTAGAGCCAAAAGGTGAAAAAGGGCCAGTGAGAGAAATACACTTTGGCCCTGAAACCAGAGCCAGCTCTGTCCCCTGATGAGCTGAACATGAAACCAACCAATCCCTGAGCAGAAAAACAAGTCAATCTGAGTTTATCCAAGATCAAAGGGATCATAATCTGACCAATTCCTTCCCTGAAAACCTTCTCCCTGGGAAAACTCTATCTTATATAAGCCCCTCTGCCTCTGCCTGTTCAGTTGGCAACTGTCCTTCTCCACTCTGTCAGAGGCAGCTACTATCCTGCATTTCTCCTTCCCAAATAAATATTTCTTAAAAGAGTTTCTTTCACCAGTGAGAAGAGCCTATTCTAGGAAGCTCCCTTGGGAACAGAGCAGACCATAAAAAGAAATAATACTTCTGGGGGGGCTCTCTTGGGAGTTGAACAGAAGTAACAACTTTTCAGGGGAACTGGAAGAGATTGCTACTTCTGGTGGGGGAGTGTCCCCCCTTTAGCAGAGTGAAGCAGAAGTAACATCTTTGGACCAGAGCAGAATAATAAATGGATACCTCTGCTGGGAAACTCCCTTATGAGGTAGGGGTGGAGTAGAGCTCAGCTGTAATGGCTGTCTCTCAGAGAGGCATAAGATTGCTACATCCTGAGGAGAGACCATCCCTCCCCAGCTTCAGGTAGAGCCTGACTTCCCAACAAGTCAGGAAACCTTTCCCTCTAGAGCTGTAACACTTGTTGTTGTTATTATTATTATTATTGTATTCTAAAATGAAATTGAATTGTTCCTTTGTCTTTTTTTTTCCTTTGTCTTTTGAATTGGGGTTGTGGCTTAGTCAGAATTTCTATTGTTGTAATAAAACAAGACCAAAAGCAACTTGGAGATGAAATGATGATTGATTTCAGCTCAAAGCCCTCAGGTCACATGCCAGCCATCACTGAGGGAAGTCAGGGCAGGAACTGAAACAGAGACCATGGAGGAGCCCTGCTTATTGACTTGTTCTTCACAGCACACTCAGTGTGCTTTCTTATACAACCCAGGCCCACCTGCCCAGGGGAGACACCACACAGAGTGAGCTGGACTCTCCTATATCAACCTATATTAAATAAAATGCCCCACAGGCCAGCCTGGTGTAGAGATTTTCCCTATGGAGGTTCCCTATTCCCAGGTAACTCTAGTTTGTGTTGGGTTGACAAAAACCAGTGAGGACAGGAATGAGCAGTTAATAACCTTTAAGCTTTTATTTTTCTATTTTGATGGACTCAGCCATGCGCCTGGAAGGAGGCAGAGTGGCTACTGGAGAAAGATGCATAGTGGAGTCTTTATACCAGCTGCTGACCTGGCAAATGCCTCCATGCCTACCACCTGTGCCTCATCTGAAGCTAAACATTGCCAAGAACCAAAAACTAGCTACTATTGATAGAAATGTTTATATTTTGTGGTTAATGTCTGTGTGTGTGTCAAGTGTGGAGGTCAGAGGTCAACTTTCTGTAATTGGGTCCCTTGTTGAGATCACTTGCCTAACCCAGTCTAGTTGGCCTGCGCGTTTACAGGTGGCTCTTCTGTCTCCACCTCCAATCCCAGGGCCGGAGAGCTAGGATTACGGACGCATGCCACCACGCCTGGCATTTTGTTTACTAAGAACTCAACACCTTCAGTTCTTAGTAAACACCTTTGCCTGCCAAGCTGTCTGGCCAGTATAAACTAAATAAAGCTTCTGTTTAAAACACTAATAGAAAAATATGATTGGAAAAAATTATTACTGAAAAAAGCATTCAACCTTTGGTAGCAAATCCTGTAAGGGCATGCAAAACCAGGAAGAAGCCATGAAGATACAAACGCAGATATCAATGTCCTCAACACTTCCAATTTCATCACTAAACACAGCTCTTAAAAGATCTAACAGTTTGTTCTGATCCAAAAATGAGTGGCCACAGCCTGGGAACATTGATTCAAACTGCCCCCAATAGCACACTTGGGACTGAGCCACCATAGATATTGTCCTTCACTTTTTAATTATCATTGATAGGATGCAGTTCCAAGAACCTCAATGGCCACAGGAGGAAAATGGGTTATAAATGAAGTATTTTGGGTTTAAGTCCATTGGTGGGAATATCAGATAGAAGAGTTACAGCAAAGGGGGTATTGAGATGAGACTGTGCTCTGTTCTAAGATACAGATAAGATGTATATTGTATGTTACAGAGACACAGCCCATTTCTGAGCTCTGCTGCAGCCTCTTTAACTTGTATTCATTCTGTGAACACACATGTACCTACAGGTATAGAGACATTTACCGTGTGCTGTGTGATGTGAGTGTTAATGTCAGCCATTAAAAGGGTAGTGAAAGCCTTCATTCACCACAGCTAGGTGGGTGAGATTTCCCAGGAAATCGCTGCCATTCAAACTTGTGAATTTACTTTCATTCAAACGAGTCAGACATTGTGGAAAAACACAAACATCTTAGCTATCTTAGAAATTATCTGGCAGGGGTCTTATCACTGAATACATGCCAAAGGTTTGACACGATGGTGGCAAGGCTCTTAGGGCAGACACAGAAGTGGGCGACTTTCAGTTCTTTGCACTAAAGATAGCATGCAATAATTTGATTCTATATCTGTAACTTTCCAACTCTCCACAATCAGAGAATTCTAATTAGTCAACAATCCTTGCAGAATCTGCCATATAGGCTTTTTTTCTGGGAACTCCAATTCACAAGAATATTTATGACTTACATGAGGGACCTCGGCGGTACTGTGTGTCACACTTGCTCACCCTCAGGTCACCAGACAATGGGATGTGGGACTCTCTGGGTGAGCCAGTTGGCTTTATCCAAGTGAAAAATCAGACACACTGCCTCTGTCTTTATGAGAAGATAGTTTTCAACTTACACAATGCACTTTATACACTATGCTAGATACAGGAGAAACTTCTAGAATTCACTCCCTTACGCTGTATACGGATCATCTCTACCAGAACTCACTATTATAAGCCAAAAGAGACTGATTGATATACAAATTATATAAACTCCACTCATAAAGCAAATAAGAACAAATAATGGTGAGGATACGCAAAGAGAAGAACCTTATTCAACGATAGTGGGATACTCCTGTAGCCATCGGTGACTGCAGGGCCCAGGTTCAAGGCACATCTTTGCTCCGTCCCTGGACAGCCTGGAGAGTTCTCTTCTCTCTACTCTGGTGAAGTCAGAATTGTCTACTTTATCACAGAAAAGAAATTTAGAATGAGCCAGTATGAAGCTGATCTGCTCTTTATTGAAAAGATATTTTAACTATATGTAAGCACAGTCATTAACAGAAAGAAGGGCCCTCAGGTGAAAAGGACACCACACATCCAGGTCTTTGTACGGAGATCTCAAGACAAAACCAAATATAAGTGTCTCAGCAACAGCCACTGGTACAATTTCAGTGGATCCTGAAATTATATTATCCAGAAGATTTCCAAGAACATTTTCCTTGCTTTGGGGGCAAATGAGAACACAGATGTGTTCCTAGGGTGCACTGGATAGGATTATAATCTTATAAAGAAAAGCTATGAGCTACAGAAATGGCATGAGATGGTCATCCCGTCGTTATCTATAAATGGTGTTTCTTGAGAGATACATAGAAAGTTGTAGGTTACAGCTGGCGAAGGAGAACGGACATAGCTGATCGGTATATTAAAGGAAATTGTCTTTGTGTAGAGAAACTTTAAAATAAATTTTGTTCATTTCGCTTCCAATTTCCCCTTAGATTTCTCTTCTCTTTCTATCCTGTATCACAGTTCCTGTGGAAATTAGTATAGAGGTTTCTCAAAAATTATAAGCAGAATTTGGCTCCATTATATGGCTGTACCATTTATGAGTATATATCCAAAGAATTAGTAGTCCTACCACAGAGATATCTGCATAATTATGTCTTTTGGCACAGATATGACAACAGCAAGGAGAGGGGACCAGTCTAGACATCTGGGTTAAAAAAAAATGTAGTTTGGTGCACAATAGAGTGGTATTCAGCTATTTTTTTAAATGATGGCATTTGCCTGAAAATGATTGTAGTAGTGAAGTATTGTTAAATACAGTGATTTAGATTCAGAGAGACAAAGACAACATGTTCTCTCTCATGTGGAATGAGATCTCTCTGTGTGTGTCTCTCTCTGTCTCTGTCTCTCTGTCTCTCTCTCTCTGTGTATGTTATGAGCATGAACATACATATATATATATACCTGTGGGTATACAGAGGTTGACACATCAATTACTCTTAAAATGTTTTGGGATTGGTCCTTCACTGAACCTGAGCTCACAGACTCAGCTACACTTGCTAACCATTGGGGATTTGATGCTTCTTAGGGCTCCTTGGGTACTGCAAGCATGTGGTACATATACATATATGCTGGTAAAAACACATATACACATAAATATGTTTAAATACTATTGTCTGTCATTGTATAAATAGCACAGTCGTGTTTCTGCTGCACTGCACTGCACTGCACTGCACTGCACTGCTGCACTGCAACTAAAACAGAAGAAGATGATGATAGGTGATTTCCTCAGTTACTGCAGAAACACAAAATCATAAAACCAAAGACTCTTGTTGATGATCCATTGAAAACAAGCAAGGGATACTGAAGTCCCATTTTTTGGCACTGAAGCTCATGATTCATCAAAGGGGCCAACAAATGCTAGCCTTGAATTTCTCTTCTTGGTGGACAGTCTCTCAAGCTGCATTTGCTGAGGCTTCTTCATAAGCAAATTAACATTATTTGGTTTAGAGAAAAATGAAGGGATGGTTACTTCTTGCAACACGAATCTGTTCCACTCTTAAAGATTTTGATACGGCATCTGTCCATTATTTTACAGTAGAAAATACTTGATTACTTCTTAGTTAATGAATCTCTTATGGAGATAAATTGAGAACATGCAAATACCTTGTTTTTTTACTACATATTTTAAAATAATTTTGCCTCATTTGTTTATTTGGTTAGAGAGGGATTGTGTTGGGCACAACTTATTTGTGAGACCTGCGGACAACTTGAAAGAATTGATTCTCTTCTTTACTGTATGGGTTCCAGGGATCAAACTCAGTCATCGGACTTAACAGCAAGCACCTTTAACTAGTGAGCCAGCTCACCAGCCCCTAATTCTATTCTTATACACTATATTTACTACTCTCAGTTACACTTGCAAGAAACAATTATTACTATGCTGTCTGTCAAATGGTAATAAACTCATTTTGAGTCCTGTTTCCACAGCCTAACATAGTTAACTTTCTCCTTTTACCCACCGATTATCTGTTTGCTTATAGACGCAAATGTGGAATCATGAGTTGTCTTTTTCAATTAACCATATCCTAGTTTATTTTTAGCTAAATAATTTTAATATTCACATAAACATTAAAACTGAACCTATTTATGGAGTACCACATGACATTTTGCTGCATCTATGTATGTACATACCATGTAGCCCAAGTCAAGATATCAACTTATGTCTTTATAGTAAGCACACTCTACTATCTTTTGCAGTACTTTTGAAATTTTTGGTACAAAAGCAGCAATTTACATAAGTACACAACAATTTTATTCATTTTTGTTGCCACGGTGTTTCCTATTCTCCTCTAAGCCATAACTTGGTACCTGATGTTCAACCTCTCCTAGTCCCTCACTCTAGCACCAGGTTCTGGTAACTGTGGTAACTACCATGCCATCTTCAACTTTGAATAAGATTGAGTTCCAGAGAACCTAGACAACAATGAGGATGCTAAGAGAGACATACATGGATCTAATCTACATGGGAATTAGAAAAAGACAAGATCTCCTGAGAAAATTGGGAGCATGGGGACCTTGGGAGATGGTTGAAGGGGAGGGGCACAGAGAAAAATGTAGAGCTCAATAAAATCAATAAAAAGGAGAAAAAATCGACCTCTTTACATTCACATGTGAGTGGAGTCACATGACATTTGTCTTTTCTGTGCCTAGTTTATTTCACTTAGCACAGTAATCTCCAATTCCATTCCTGATGTCACAAATGACAGGAAATTGTCTGAAAGAATAAATACTATTTCATGTTTTCTATCTACTATGTTTCTCCATCATCCAATACAAGCACAAACACAAGCACACACACACACACACACACACACACACACACAGCTGAATGAACACAACAGCTGTTTCCACCTCCTGTTTGTTCTACATGATAAAAGCGTGAATATGGAAGTGTCAAGGTTTCTTTTACATACAGACCAATTTAATTTCCTTTGACTATATGCCTAAAGACGGGATTACTAGATCAAATGGCAGTATATTTAAATTTTTGAAAGAATTCCCAAACTAGTTTTAATAATGGCTGTGTTAGTTTACATTGACATCCCCAGTGTTTGAGGGTCCCCTTCCATAAGCAGCCTCCCAGGCACTGGTGCAAGCCACCCCTGCAGGAACACAGTGATAGCTCAGTGGGGTTTTGATTTGCATTTTCCCAGTACAGGTTGTGTTCAGTGTCATTTCTCAAGCCAGTTAGATATGTGTATATTTTCTTTTCCAGAATGTCTATTAGATATGTTGCCTCATTTTTAATCATCTAATCTGACTTTCCTAACAAGCTGTACTTTTTCTTACATATTTGATATGTATATCCAGCAAGTACCTTTTCCCATTTTGCAGCTTGTTTGCTCACTCTGTCGGTTGTTTCCTTTGCTGATCAGATTTGTAGTTGGGTAAAATCTCATTTATCCATTTCTTCTTTTATTTTTTTGTCACTTTGGTTTCTTGTTTCTCAAAAAAAAATGTTTCACCAATTACAGTTTCCTCAAGTCCTTCTACAGGTTTTTTTTTCTATCAGTTTTATAGTTTCTGTCCTCACTTTGTCTTCTAGCAATTCTGAGTTTATTTTGGTAACACTAAGAGATAGGATCTTGTTCCCTTCTCCTGAACATGGACATCCAATTTTCCATTTATTATTGATAACTGACCTTTCTCCAAAGCTTGATCATACAAGTTCTGTGGAAAGCCGGATGGGGATACATACAAAGGTTTGTGCTTAGCTTGCTTCTGCTCTGATGCTTTATGTCAGGTTTTGTTTTCATTTTTGCTTTTAGATTATTCTTATTATTCTTAGTTAGCTAGAGATGGATGCTTTAAGCAGCATCCTGTGTTCCTCTCACTGCTTTTGGGGGACTTCTTACTTCTTTGGCGTAAGATGTGTTGGAGTTTTCTCACACCATCTGTGACACTATCCTGAACTACGCATTTCTCTACAGAAATTTGGAAGTATTTATTAGAAAACAGAATTTAGAAAACATACCATAAACTTGAACTATGCTCATTGTTATTTGTAGTGGCATTTAATTTGTATTTTAATAAATAAAACTTGCCTGAAAACCTGAGAGTAAAACAGCCCCACTGGTCAGCTTTACAGACCAGGCAGTGATAACACACACCTTTAATCCAAGTAGCCACACTAGATTGCCATAGAAACCAAGCAGTGCATGCCTTTAATCCCAGTGGTACATGCCTTTAAGCCCAATCCTAGAGAGGAATATAAAACAGAAGGAGACAGCTCTCAGTCTCAGTCTTATTCTGAGATTCCTGGAGGCAGGTTCGCCATTTCAGACTGACACTGAGGTAAGAACCAGTGGCTGGATGCTTTGCTTTTCTGATCTTCAAGTTGAACCCCAATATCTGTCTTTTGGCTTTTATTAATTGTGCTTCAGACATTGGATTTTATTGTTTCTAGGTCCTCCCAGTGCTAAGAAATACATATTTAGGTATATATTATATATGCATAGTAATATTTATATGTCTGTCTACTGGATACATAGAGCCATTATGTTATATGGTGTGTATATATATATGTCAGACTCCACAGGATTTATTCAAGCCCTTCCCATTTTCTTAATGACATCTACTCATTCATTCTTCCTTCCCCTCCTCCATCCTCTTCCTCTCCCATCTGCACCGTCCTCACAGATGAAGAGACAGAGGATGTAGAAAGTTATCCCATCTCAAACGGCTGCTAAGTGATTAAAAACCAAGCTTCAAATACAAACTATGTTTCAGATTCCAAGCTCTTTATCACCGGGCTTCACTATGACTCTAATAGAAGCAAAACTAGCCCTACTGCCTACAAACTCTGCCTTGAAGCAAGTTTGAGATCTGAACCCCATTTTTAAGTGGATTATTTGGAATTTTTATGTCTAATTTCTTGAGTTCTTTCTATATTTTGGAGATGTCCTCTGTCTGATGTTGGGTTGGTGAAGATTTTGTCCCATTTAGTGGGCTGTCTTTTTGTCTTATTGACTGTGTTCTTTGCTTTACAGAAGCTTCTCAGTTTTAAGAAGTCCCACTTATTTAATGCTGTTCTCAGAGTCTGTGCTACTGGTGCTATATTTAGGAAGTGGTCTACTGTACCCATGCATTGAAGGCTACTTCCCATTTTCTCTTATATCAGATTCAGTGTGGTTGGATTTATATTTAGGTCTTTAATCTATTTGAACTAAACAGAGAATCAGCAACAGAAGAATCTTAAATGGCCAAAAGACACTTAAGGAAATGTTCAACATCTTTAGCCACCAGGGAAATGGAAATCAAAATGACTCTGAGCTACCATCTTACACGAGTCAGAATGATTAAGGTAAAAACACCAATGATAGCTTATGCTGGAGAGGATGTGGAGTAAGGGGAACACT
>LOJH01017095.1:6279-22462 GCA_001685095.1 Ellobius talpinus
AGACCTGGTGCCTTCCTTGTCAGCAGTACATTGTATGCTTAATAAATAAATCTTTTTTTTAAAGATTTTGCCATAGTGTTCTATAATGGCAGGAAAAATGCAGATCTTTGGGGTCTTTGTCATAGAGGCACGAATCCCATTGATGAGGACAATGCCCCCATAACCCAGTCACCCTTCAATACTGTAGCTTTGGTGAGGAGGCTTCAGCACAGTGCATTTGGGTGGCACATAGCAGACAAGCCATTGTGACTGTTCATCTCTTCAGAAACAGTTCCAAGTTAATCCTCTGGGAAGCTTTCTCTCGCTCCCCTGGGTAGAATTCTTCCTCCTACCTGTGTTCCTGTAGCATCCTGCACACATTTCTGTCAGCATCCTCACGCTACATTCTAATGACACATGTGTATATCACACTCTCCAGCAGTGTGAACACCTCAATAGCGTTTTCTGTTTGATTCTTCAGGGTCTGTTAATAGCCTTCCTCCATAGCAGGGACTGTTTTATTGTTTGATTGTCAAGCAGACTGGTCTCCATCCTGTTATTGAATGGAACAAGATCAATTCATAGTGGTCATGATAAAGAATCTGCCATATTTCTTACAGGAACCCGAGAATCAGAAATACCCTCCATACATTCCTTAACCGATTGTTTTGCTCTCCCTGGGGCTCACCATGTGACCTAGAGACTTTTAGGGGATAGTTTCTTCAGTGTATTCCAAGCTGTTGTGTTTTCTTCCTTCAGTCTGTGAGAAAGGCTTCCGATTATCTGTTTTCTTACCTGGATAAGGATGTCTTTGTCCATTCAGTTCCGTGCCCAGCTCTGGAGCTAGTGCCATCTCTGAAGAGATTCCCAGCTGCCTCTTCTCTTCCTTCTTGCAAAGAATGTGGGTTTCGAGGTGTGATTATTTTCAAACTGCTTTGTTTCTTTTCAGATTGATTAAAATAAAGCTCCCCAAACTTGAACAGAAGCACCCAGTGCAGACTATCTGGAGTCCTAGCAGTAAGAAGCTGATTCCACCATGGTTTCACTTCTATGTCTTCCTGTTCCAACCGTCACCCATGGCCGTGGGGAAAACTTTGTCTTGGTTTTGTGTGTAAGGGAATTTGTTATGAACCAAAAGCATTTTCCTGTACTCCACCTGCTGGATATAATGAACAAAAGCCTCAGTAGAAGATCTAAATATTTAGCAAATGTAACCTCAGCCTCCAAACTTTCAAGCCTGGAATACATTTCACAGACTCTCGGATTTGAACCCAGGCCAGATACATGCATATGGATCCTGATTATTTGTGTTCTTTGGCAGCCAGTCTAGAGATGTGTTACAGTGCAGCTGTGTGCACAGTTCTTTACAGATGTTGCTAGTGGAGCTTCCTCTGCCTCAGCTTTCT
This sequence comes from Ellobius talpinus, assembly GCA_001685095.1. Lineage (NCBI taxonomy): Eukaryota > Metazoa > Chordata > Mammalia > Rodentia > Cricetidae > Ellobius > Ellobius talpinus. Next base: position 7,665 of record LOJH01017095.1, read on the forward strand.
TCTCCCTATTACTGGTCTTTCTCTCCAGTCTAGTTCATGCCATACTCCCCACCCCTGCCTGGTTTTGACACTCGAGTCTCACTGTTAGTATGTTCTCTCTGCCACAGGGACTTGGCCTGGCTCCTCCCTCTGTCTGGAATGTTCTTTACAGGCCTTGCTCATACTTCTTCATCTGGGTCAGTTTCTGCTCTGCCTTCAATGTCAGCCTACTTCCTCAAGACATCTCTTGAGTAAGTTAAAACCCACTGTTTTATGGCCTGAGAATGTTGGATATATTTCTTTGTATGAGCTTTTGTACAAAGTTCATCCTGAAGCAGAGTGTCTATGTGGTACACATGATACACAGATGTTCATTTTATTGTTAGCAATATATTTATTTTAATGTATAATTTTATTTCATATTTTAAAATATGAATTCATTACTTTCCCCCTCCCTTTCTGTTTTCCAGCTCCTCCCAGGTATCCCCCCTTCAACCCCTCCCATCCCTCTCAAACTGATAGCTTCTCTTTCTTTGATTGCTGCATACATATGTATATATAGTCACAAATATATATATATATATGTATTATACACATGCACACATATAAATGTGTGTGCTGAATTAGTTTTTGTTGGTGGTGTATATATGATTTCAAGGCTGACCACACTGCATTGGACAACCAACAAGGGCACTCTTCCCTGGGAGTGGCTTCTCTCAGCAGCCCGTAGTCCCCTGCTGTTCTGGCTCTTACACTCTTTCTGCCTCCTCTTCCTTGATGTTCTTGGAACCTTCAATGCAGAGCTGTGGTGTAGATGTATCTCTTGGGGATGGACTCCCCATGATCTGTTGATCTCAGCATTGTGTCCAGCTGTGCTTTTCAGGTTGCTGGAAGGAGAAGCCTCTTTGATGAGGCTTGGTAGCTACACTCATCTAATAAAGGTGGCTCATTCACAAAGAGAGCTTATAGGCTGTGGGTCTCTTAATGGATGCTTTTAAAAATGTGCACAGTCTACCGGCAATTAATAACCCTTTGTGAACATGGTAGGTTATCTGACTATGGCCCTGCAGTAGATACAACTGAATCTATCTTAAATAATAAAATTATAATAAGTAGATAAATTGCCTGAGTTAGAGGTCCCACCCTCAGATAATGGGCTAATGTGGAAAGCAAGCCTTTGAGAAGCAGTATGAAAATGGCCAAGATTTGGAGAATGATATACTCATCAATAAGCTCTAGCAAAGAACTTTATGGTGCACCACTGTCATCTCCAGGCTTGATATATAATTAATAGTTATTAAGAAGTATGGTATTGACCCTGGGCAGTGGTGGCACACGTCTTTAATCCCAGCATTGGAAAGCAGAGGCAGGCAGATCTCTGTGAGTTTGAGACCAGCCTGGTCTACAGAGTGAGTTCCAGGACAACCAAGGCTACATAGAGAACCCCTGTCTAGAAAAACAAAGAACAAACCAATAAACAGAAAGAAAAATAAAAAAGGAAGTATATTTTATGTCCATAATCCCAGCAATTGAGAGGTAGAGAAGGAGCAAGTGTAAAGTCTAGACTGGACCACGTAACAAGAACAGCCTTTCAACATTTTTTTTCAAGACAGGTTCTTGACCAACTTAACCAATGTGCTCCCTCCCGGGATGGTGTCAAGCCAGTGACAGGCCAGGGAGTAGGAAGGCTGAGGTTTTTTTGCAGCTCCCCCGTACAGACTACACATAGAAGAGGCAGGATGGAACCTTGTAAGCAGAGCTTGTACCTTCAGATGCTAAACATCTCAGAGTCACAGGGCTATAGGTACTCACTCATAAGTGGCTCTTAGACATAAACCAAGAAAGAAAAAACAGCCTACAATTGCAACTCCAGAGAACCTAGACAACAAAGAGGACCCTAAGAGAGGCATACATGGGTCTAATCTACATGAGAAGTAGAAAAAGAGAAGATCTCCTGAGTAAATTGAGAACATGTGGATCATGGGAGAGGGTAGAAAGGAAGAAGGGAAGAAGGGAGGGAAACAGAAAAAATATATAGTTCAATAAAAACAATAAAAAATCCATTCAAAATATATGAGTCATATGGGCAGAACAAAAATGAAAACAAACAAACAAAACAGCACCCTTGGATTCAGTGTACTATGAATTAAGTACAAGTAACTTTCCCAAAGTTACAAAGTCAGTTAATAGAGGAACCAAGATTTCATGTCTGGTAGTCAGTTTCAAAAAAAGTCTTCTTCAATCTATTTTGATCTAGGCTGATTTAAAATTTTTAGATTGGTTTATATTTTGTTGCTGTGTAACGAGTGTTTCTCCTGCATGTATGTGTCTCAGTCACTTTTCCTTCGTTGTGTAAGACACCATGACCATGGCAACTTACAGAGGGAAGGTTTATCTGGGGCTTACGGTTCCGGGGGGACAGGAGTCTGTGTGGCCAGTGTCTTAGTCAGGGTTTCTATGGCTGTGAAGAGACACCATGACCACAGCAACTCTTACAAAGGAAAACATTTCATTGAGGTGGCTTGCTTACAGTTTTGACACTCAGTTCATTATTGCTGTGGCAGGGAGCATGGTGGTGTGCAGGCAGACATGATGCAGGCTACATCTTGATCAGAAAGTAACAGGAAATGGACTATCACACTGAGTGAAGCCTGAGTAAAAGAGATCTCAAAGTCTGCCCACACGGGAACACACTTCCTCTAACAAGGCCACACCCACTTCAACAAGGCCACACCTCCTAGTAGTGCCACTCCCTTTGGGATTATGGGGGCCAATTACATTCAAACTACCATAATAGTCAAACATATAAACTCATGGTGCCATTCTCAAACCACCATAGTATATCACTGGATTTGCTGGAACTGGAGTTACAGGCAGTTGTTAGCTACTATGTGGGCGCTGGGAATCAAACCTGGATGTTCTGCAAAAGTAACAAGTGCTCCATCTTGTTAACACTGAACCATCTCTGCAACCCCAAGGTTATTTAAATTAGGTGATAACTAACCCCCTGAAGACAGAACACATCAGAAGTTCTTCTGAGATTATCGGAGAGATTAGAGAATTAGTAACTTTTGTTATTTTGATTTTTTGGAAACATGGTCTTACTATGTAGTTTTGAGCTCATAATCCTCCTGCCTCAGCACCCCTCAAGTGCTGGGACTATAGGTGTGCACCATTGTGCCCACCTGCCAGTAACATTCTTTAATTTGAAGTAATCCAAAAATATTAACACTTTGATAAAGATTTTCTCCAGCACCATGTTTTCAAGGAGGAAGGACCATACTTTTTTTTTTATCTTCAAACCCTGTAGGTCTATCACAGTGTAGGAGCTATGATTATCTATGATTATGCCTTGTCTGTTTATGACCTGTCTGCTCCCAATCCCCACTCTTTGCTTTGGGACACTGGAGCAGGACTGCAAACTTTTCTCCACCAGTGTTGTGAGGTTTGCCAGTAGAGGGCGCTGGAGGGACGCTGTTGGAGAAGGGCTTTTGTTGTGGCTTCTGGGGCTTCCCCTCTTGCTGGGGCAGTGTCTGTGGAGACCTGGTGGCGCACAGTCTCTGTTATTACTGTCTAGAAAGTTGCATCTGCAGAGCTTCACCAGCATTCCGATCGGAAGCTTCTTAAAGCGCCATCAAGTGGGCCACAGACACATGCTCCCAGTACAGCCCGCATCTCTTCATTGAGGGGGCACCAGCTTCAAATTTATTGCTTCCTCTCTTCAGCCCTGGGAATAGCAGCTGCTCCTTGCACCTGTCTTTGTAGTGATCCTTAGATCTCTAAGGATCTCTTTCCCTCCTTTAGCCATTAAGACCTCCCTGTTTGCATTATTGATGTGAATCCTGTCTCCTGCTTTAATGCTGACTCATAGACAGTAAATGATTAATAAATGGATGTGTTAGTGCACCATCAGGGGTAGATGCTTCTACTTCCTGTTCCTGCTTTTGAGGACGGCGCTGGGTGCTTTCTGCCCTCTCAGATTTGCCCCAGAGGTCCAAGTGTCATGCACGTTGTCAAGCAATCTTAAACTCCGTCTCTCTTTGACTCAGTTAAATGTTACAGGACAGTCTGGTAGCGCCACATTTCCGTCTCACTTGCCCTCCCTTCAGAGCCTTCCTGGAGCACCTGTGGAATCAGAGAAAGCCTGGCCCGTTCTAAAGCCCGCGCCATTGTCCAGCTCTTGATGCAGGTGTCGTGTTTTGAGAGTGTCATAGAGTTTCCTGTTCATCTCCACAGGAAACAGCCAGACGCTCAGCTGGTGTCCCCAGGCTCTCCGAGTCCTGCCTTTTCACCTCACACAGAAGAAGTTGGTCTACAAGAACATTCCTTTTACCTGCTTCAGAGAAGAAAGCATTTTGACTAAGGCACGTGGGTAAGAGAATCTAACGTCTTCTGCTTATGTCTCTCTGGGCCAGACTGTACACAGTGTTTCCCTATGGCAGGAAAATGTAAAATATGAAAACCACAATGAAGTCCACTCCTGCATACACTGCCTTTCTACGTTCACATCCTCAAACACTTGAACCAAGTGAATCAGCTCCTTAAACTGAATGGAGTTCCCAGCAGGGAGGCCCCTACCCTTCGCTAAGGCTGGAAGCAAGGCACAGCTAGGGCAGGGTGAGTTGGGCTTGTTTATGTCATAAAGCGGACACTGGCGTTTAGCAGCTGTGTAAATTGAGCCCGTGTGGAGCGATGGGGTAGGAGGAGGAAGTGATTTGGAAAATACCTTCTCCCCACATCACAGACATTCAAGCCCCATCGGAAGACCCCCAAAATTAGGTCCTATAATATGTGCTTGGGTGAAGCAAACCCCCGTCTAGCTTTGGGCAGTGTGTGACCTCATTTCCTGTTTTAACAACCAGGGTGTAAAGCTAACAGCATAATATGTCATGGTCACGATGTCAGCTGCAAAGTGGAACTGATGTTCGGCGAGCTTCCAGCAGTCACCTAGCACAGGGCCCCCAAAGCTTGAGGGGATGTTAGTAGAGTCGGTATGACTGCCTGATGTCACATCCCTGCGCCTCCAGCTCTGGCTGAAAGTTAGAATGAGTTTTATGTGCCATGGCAAAAGGAAATTCTTTCTGGGGAGCAGAGGATGGGTTTGGGAGGGGGATTATGTCATTTTACTGGTTATGAAAGAAATTACCCCTAGTGCTTTTGGGATGGAGAATACATAGTTTCACAGTTCATTTGGGCTTCAGTCACCCTATAGTGTCGTGATGGCAGCTAACAACTTTTGTGGGCTGGGGACATGGCTCAGCGGTTCAAGTGTTCACAGTAACAGTGTGAGGATGGAGTTTGAATCCCCAGAACATACACAGATGCCACATGAGTATGATGGTCTGCATGCAATAATTCCAGCTTTGGAAGGTAAAGACAGGGATTCCCTAGAATAGGCCAGCTAGTAGGGCTAGCTGTATCGGTGAGCTCTGAGTCGATTGAGAGACCTTGTCTGAATAACTAAGGTGCAATAGTGTTGGGGGATGATTTACAACAACAGCCTTGTGCCTTTATGTATATGTCACACACATGTGAATGCAATACCCTCCCCTCATCCCAGGTATGCCCATACACATCCAAAACATCCATACACACATGCACACCACACATACACATATGAACATGGAAAAAGAAAAAACTTAATTTGCAAAAAGTAGAAAGACATCATTTTGCTGTTGTTGAATGGACCATTGTTACTATGGTAGCCAATATGACAAGAATATCACTGTGCTGTGGGCCTGGGTCCTCTCCCTAGCTCTTCGGTAAACAGGAGTTCCATCATATAAGCATCGAAAGTGATGACATCATTTCTGTTTTGCTCTTTGTGGTCAAGGGCACAGCTAAGGGGAAATCTCAGCTCTCCTAACCCCTCAAGCATTTAAAAGGCATAGAGTTACCTTCTAAAAGTTGGCTCATCAAAAATTCAAATTTCAAACAACGTGTACAGGCTATCTATACTGGGGCAGCAGAGGTGTTTGCCTCAGTACTGAGTCACGTTGTTGAGTTTTGTGTGTGTGTGTGTGAGTGTTTTACGTAGATAAGAGGTGAGAAGATCATTTCCAGAAATTGATACTCAAAGGCCCTAGGTATAACCTTCTCCCGGCTCAGCTCATTTTATGCATTTCATAGAAATAATAATGAACTAGGACTTTGTGGCCAAGAAAGATCAGAGAGATAAAGACTGTGAGAGTCAGGGAGGGAGTGACCCTAATAGCCAAAGGGTGAGAATTCTCCAGGGAGAGGAAGTAGACCTGAGTCTCCAAGATTCCTAGCAGGACCTGCCCTGGAGGCTGCAGTGGATGCTCAGGGCATCTCATCATTTTGTTCATTTTGCATTGCTCATGGTTCAGAGAACTCAGCAAGCTTTGGAACAGATGGTGCTTGTATCACAGGATGTCCCCTTGTCCTATTTATTCGAGAATGAACCACGTCTTTGTAAACTCTATAGTCGGGGCGCAGAATCATAATTGGGCCTCTTCATCTCTGGAAAGGAGAACGGTTGTTTTAAGCTAGCATTTTTCAAACTGTGGCTGTGACCCATTAAAGCTGTGGTCTGGAATCAAGCTAGGCTTGACCTTTTAGTTCACAGAAAGAACACAACGTACCCCATACTTTTTGTGAAATTGTGTTTCAGCCGGGTGTATATGTAAGGGTTTCCATGTTCTGAGTTATAATGGTGAGGGGTGGGGGTGCTCCACAACTCTGAAGTACCACTTAAGATAACTTATAATATTATTATTGTTACTATTTATTGTTATTTGGGGGCACGCATGGTGTACTTGTGGAGGTCAAAGGACAGCCCTGTGGAGTGGATTCTCTCCTTCCACCTTTTCGTGGATCAAACTGGGGTGGCAAGCCTGCCCAGCAGCACCTTAGCTGTTGAGTCACCTCCCAGGACTTCATGCAACATTAGAAGGAGAAGGAGGGTTGATTGTCACTGTAGCGTGAGTGCGGGCTGCCCATCTGTTTAGTTTCTGCTTTTTGTGGGCCTCGAGCTTGCCAGGGAAGCTCTCTCTCCTCAGCTCTACTCCAGTCCTGCCCAGTTATTTTTCTAGGTGGTCCATGTGTATGACTAGGTGAGAGAGAGAGAGAGAGAGAGAACTTAAAAGAGACAGCCATTGAGTGAGAATGTTAATGCTGCCATATGCTAGGCAACAGAGTGCCTGTTCTTAATTCTCACATCACATCTTAAGACAAAGCCCTTTGACACTGACCGAAAATTTTGAGTAAATCCTTAATTTTTTCCAGTTCATAATATCTTAGCTTAAGTAGAAGCCTGTCAGCTTGACAATAGCTGTATGATCTCATGTACTGTGTACAAGGAAGAAAAGGTCCTTGAGTCGTTAAGGGTGCTTGTAAGTTTCTAGAGGATTCCCCTTCCAGAGACATAGTAAATCCCTCATATTGCCTTGCTTCCGAACAAGGTGGAACTGTTTCTACTTTAACTTTTCTCTTTCGCCTTCAGCGTCTCCTACTTAATAGTAAGATGACTGTAGAAAAAGATGCAGCTGACTCTCTGGAATGCCTGATGTCACCTCCGAGATTCCCAGTGTCCTTCCACAGAGGTACACTCAGAAACCCGAGACGTGTTACCCATTAACACAACATTTATTAGTATCTATAAGGTGCAGAGTGTGATACAGGGGGAGGGGTGGGGTAAACAACGTCAGGCGCCTTCATCAGAGCCTGCTCCACAGCCAGGGACCATGGTGACTTTAGGCAGTGTTCTGGGCAGAGCTGAGGACTTGGGCGCCACTGCCTTCAATGCAAAGCAGGGGCAGGGGCCTCATCTTCAATGGCAGCTGATGTACCAATTAGCTTTTTGTCTGGACACACTGGTGGCCATTGGGGGAAATGGCCAGCTCCATTTCTAGGATGTTACTGTCAAACGCCCATATGTTCCTCATGTTTTATAGGGAGCGTTGGATGCCTTGTCACCGTCAGCTTGGAACTGAGTGCATATGAGAGGCACGTGACAAGCAGATGGCTTTGAGACTTAGTTATGGAAGAGAGTACACAACCGAATGTTCCCACGTTCAATGTTCCAAACAGCACAGGGACCGGCTTACTGCTCCCTTTCTGCAAGAACCGACAGATCTTTTCCTGACTGGAAACTAGTCCACCCCTGTGAGGCAGATGCAGGGCTAACACTGAAAGTCCTGAATTTACTTTGCCAAGCTTGTCCCCTATCACTTTATTGGTGGTTCTCTACCATTTGGGATTTCTAGGACATACTATTGACTTTGATTCAGTAGGAATCTATGCAGTCTGAGTTTTTACTTGACTGAGAGAAATTAATCCACAACATCTCTCCTCATGAATAGATGCCCAGGGAGAGGATACCAGACTGGCATGGTCCCCAGGGGCCACTATCCAATGCCTGACATACACTTGACTGCAGTGTCTATAGAGCAAATACATGGATGATGGCTTGGTTGGTTGTTAAGGCCACAGTGCACAGCGGTGCTTTGAGTCTCTGAAGTCACAGACTCCATTTCATCAGTGTGCAGTGGTTTTCAATTTGTCTTGGCCAATGTTATCCTTGAGTTTGGTTCATATAATAAAAACTACTGACTATTCTAAGTATCATAGATTGCTTCTCTGTACACTTTTCCTGGCCACATCTTCAAATCATCATACAAAGGCATGGTAACCCATGTTGTATCATTCTCAGTGTGCCTGAGATTTACTAAAGCAAAACAGAATTGTATTAGCCAAGTTATAGACTAAAAAACGTCATGAATCATCTTATTATAAAAAAGCAAAACATTGTTATAATTATTATGAATCTTTTTTAAAGGCAGGGACTCTCTATATACCTACCCCTGGCTGTCCTGGGACTCGCTGTGTAGACTAGGCTGAACTCAGTCTTACAGAGGTCCACCTGCCTCTGCCTCCTAAATTCTGGGATTAAAGGTGTGCACCACCACATTCGACAGAACGTTATTATTTACCATGTTGTCAGATAACTCAGTTCAGCTCCTCCATCAGCACTTTGAACTCTCAGAGCTTCATCATCTCTCTCCCATCCTAAATATGACTGTGTTGTTATAAGAATGGTTTTTAGGGAATAATTCCTGTAGATCCTTGTCAAACAAGTGAAAACTCTCATTGGTTTTAATCCACAGCCACCATACTGTTGCTTTAGACTAAAAAAAAATGTGTGCATGTCTGGGTGTGGGTTTGTACTTGTACACGCAGTAGCCCCAGAGGTCAGAAGAGGACATCAGGTCCCTGGAGTTGGAGTTAGAACCAGGTGTGAGCATGGGATGTGTGTGCTGGGAACTGAACTATTCTTTGTGGGAGCCGTACGCTCTTAACCACTAAGCCGCCTCACCAGCCCCTAGATACCCGTCTTTAAACACAGTAGAAGACAAAGGAGAAAAGCCCCAGGCATAAACGTAGTGTGTTAGATAATTAAGTAGCTTACGCCTCCTAAGCAGTTATTATTAGTCTCTGTCTGAATGCGAATCCATTTAATTCCTTCAAGCTACATAAAATGCGATGAAAATATACAGTCTCACAGTATGTTTAAATGGCGTATGAAAGGCCATCCCACGGCATCTGTGTCATTTGTCAGAGATGAATAGTGTTTCTGATTTGATGGCCACTTGGGCCAAGTTTACTTTAAGAGGAGGCCTGCTTGGAGAAATAACGGTAACAGAAATGGTCTCTTGGGAAAGGCTATTGGTGAGGTTTAACTTTTTTTTGAGGTATGCTTTCTTTATGTCTTCTAAGTGGGCATTTTATAGGCACTGGGTCAAAGTGCCTTAAAACCATGCTTAACTACCATGGACACTGCCTGAATGTTCAGGGAGACCCAGGCGGTGGAGGCAGAGGAGGGTGATGTTCGAGGAACCTTGGTCTGAATAGCAGTTTCTGCTCTTGAAAGCATGGCGGGGAAGCCAACAACATCTACAGGACCTGGGGGCCCTTTCCAAACACAGCACTCCCTCACCAGCCCTGTCAAATCAGCTTTCATATCCAAACCAAATCCTCAGGTAATCTGTATGCATGTACGATTTGGGGGGCATCATCCTGGGACCCCAAAGTTTCTTGGTGGCCAAGCACACCATGCCATGGCTTCACTTTCTCTTTCTCTCTCTTCGTGTTTAGAATTTCCCCATTTTAGAGGCTAGCATCCACAGCTGAAGGCGCCCTTCTCTCCTTGCCGCTCCTATACCTGCTCTCTTAACCCTAGATCACTGTGCTTGCTGTTATCAAGAAACCATTTCTGGGGCTCATCCCCTGACCAAGAGGTTTCCTTGGTAACACCTACTGCTGGGCTGAGCCTTCTTACGCTATGCTGAGATCCCATGCTTCTAGGCTGTCCGTGGAAATGCCACTCCTTTTTGGTTTTAAGTGCCATCTGTGCATGGGGGAGGGGGTAGGGGTGGAGGATTTCTTTCTCTAGCATAGAATTCCTCCAGTTTCACTATCAATTTCTTTACTAATATTTGTGGGTGCTGGTAGGGAGGATAGACCTGTTAGGTGCCTGGGGTAGTCAAACCAGGGCTTTCTCAGTAGGGGGAAAGAGCATGGAACTGCTAAGGACCAACTTCTCAGATCCCTCTGGAAGCTTCACATGGCCCCATCTTTGTGTCCTGCGGTGCAGCTTATGGCAGGTGCCCGGAGGCAACTGGAAATCCAAACCAAGACCTAGACTGACCAGCCAGTTGGCCCCTTAGAAGCAACTTGGTCCTTCTGTTCCAAACTGTGCTGGCAGGGGAAGGGCTCAGCAGAAAAGTGAGCTGGCTATTTAGAAGCACTGCTTACAAATTCAGGCTCTGTGGGCTGGGGGTTAGCGCAGCCAATGGTCAAGGGAACATTTTAGGGTCAACCAAAATAGGGAGCACCCAGGCAGATCCCTCTAGTCAGAAGATACCGGCAGGGGGAGAAACAAGATTGCTTTCTGGCCATAGTGAGTCCGAGGACCGCGCTTGCAGCTCCCATTCTTCTTGAGGCCCACAAACCAGTTCTTCTCCGCGTGCTTCTTGGATGTGTAAGTGTTATAATGGTTTTCTTCCAGCCTTTCTAGGAACAGACATTCTTCATCTGGTGTCTGCTAAAGGATAAAAACCAAGGGGAGGAGGGCAGAACAATTAGTGAGTGGTTTGAAATAGGGTTCCCTTCCTCTCCTGTTCACTAGCTGTGTGAGGATCTCAAATTCCTCCCCACACTAGTGATTTTCACTAAAAGGCTGGGATTTTTGCCTCAGTGTTGTTATGAATACAAATACTTGTGTAAAATGTGCTCTGTACATACACACAGAGGAGCTTCAGTGCATTTCTGTTGCTCTCAGACAGGCCTTGAGCTCCTGATTCTCTTCTACCTGCCTTCCATGGGTATGTGCCACCATGACAGGACAATTAGAGCAAGAAAAAATAATCTTACTTATTTCTGTTGTTTCTGAAAAGAACTATACTTCTTAATTTTAATAGAAATGGGTTAAATCAAGATGTGAGAGTTAGCCAATAGGAGGCTAGAGCTAATGGCCAGGCAGTGTTTAAATGAATACAGTTTCTGTGTGATTATTTCAGGTGTAAACTAGCAGGGAACAAAGGGCCATGTTCCTAGTGCAACAGTTTGATGTAGTGCCAGAGAGTAAACGCAGGACCTTGTATATTCTAGGCAAATGTTCTACCACAGAACTATGTTCCCAACTCTAGGCAACTGTTCACACTTCACAAAGCCCTCCCCATCTCCTCGTGCACATGTAGAATGTATAAGGCTCTATAGATATTGATTCATAACCTATTAAGGTCATAGTCTCCTTTTTTGATTTTTTGAGACAGGATTTCTCTGTTTTACAGTCCTGTCTGTTCTGGAATTTGCTTTGTAGACCAGGCTGGCCTCAAACTCACAGAAATCTCTCTGCCTCTGCCTCTTGAGTGCTGGGATTAAAGACATGCACCACCACCTTATCTGCTGTTTTAATATTGAGCAATAAACTGATGAAAGTATATTCAATATCCTACCAAGGAAAAGCAAAGTTAAAATATTATTAGTCATTTATTAGTTAGGATATCTTTCTGAGTATGACTTGAAGATAGGTATCAAAGTGTTTCCCATTCTCTTCTTTTTTCCAGTTCTGAGAATTGAACTTAAGCTCTCCCACATGCTAGGCAAGCCCCTCCTGCCCTAAAGCATGCATTATTATCTTTGGTGCAGCAATTTCCCGTCTAGGACTTTGCCATTAGGAGAGAGTTGAACGAATATAAAGTCCTATTTTGAAGGTGGATTTTGAAGTATTGGCTATCATTGCAGTACAATGGAAGATGCCTATGGCAAGGTGATATTGGAGGGGATAAAGTTCCTTCCTCACAGTAGAATCCAATGCGGCTTTGGCTTATTGAAATAGCCCAAGCATGTTAATAATATGGTTACTTGGGAAAAGTCTATCAGCTGGTATTTTACCTGCAATTATTCTATTAAGAGGGAAAGAAGTCAATGTTTCAAATTTCTATTGGAGCAGATTTTGGAATGCTCATACTCAATTTGGATTTAAGGCAACCATGTGGAAATTCTTATGCTATACACTGTCCTTTTGATGACCTGCCATGTCAGACTGTGCCTTTTCCAAGTCACATGATCTTTATGGACTCTCTTCAAACACAGTTGAGTTCTGATTCTCTTTCCATGGTTTTGGTTTTTTATCAGATCATTCATTGTTCTTTATATGTGGACATGTTTGTTTTATTAGGGTATAAGACCTATGAAATGGAGAGGTGAATCTTGCTAGCCTCTCTGGTCTTGTATTTCCCTCTAGACCCGGCTTTGCGGATGCTGGCTGCTCATTACCTAGTGAGAGGGTAAGCGGAATTCTTTTCTCTTCCTGCTTGGGTGGGAGCCAGATTTCTGCTAAGCAAACAGTTTACCGCTGAGCGACATCCCAGCCCCAGTGCTTTTATTAGCAAGGAACTATGCAACAGGAAGTGTCCGGCTTCTTATTCATTTATAGTCTGGGGAAGTGACACCTGGGTGAGACATTGTGGACCCTTCTGGAACAAAACAGGCTATAAATATAGTATTTAATTGAATGACTCTGCCTCTGGAGGAACTTGGTCCAGACACTAGTACTGGGGCACATTGTTGAGACAGAAGGAAGGAGGTGGTTTTAGACTGTGTGGGTCGTCATGACCCTGGAGTAGGATTACCCCATGATGGCCCTCAGTGGGTGTCGGGCCTACATTCAGTGATGAAGGTGGGGTTGGTCCCAGACCCTACCTGCTGTTCTTTGTCACAGTGGTGCAGCCAATGTGCAGAGTGGCTGAGTCATGGCTGAGGTGGCCAGCCATCTCAGAGCTACTGCATCATGCAGCCAGGCTTTGTGTGTACTTACTATACATTTGGCACAGTGCTGGGTACATGGTCCTCAGCCCCTGATTCATGCCTATTGTTGTGGCTGTTTCTATTTTTATATTTAGTGTGCTTCCCCTGCCCCAGTTACTTGAGTGACATACACACATTGTAGAAAATCTGGAAAATACAGGAAGCCATTAGTGTTTTATAAACCCACCCACTTACCACCACTGTAGATAACTATATTAATACTTCGTTATACAGTGTTTCAAACTTAATTTTTTGAAACAAAAATATCTGTTCTACAAAGACCACAAATAGGAATTGGAATGGATGAATACCTAAAATTTGCTCTGAGTATGAGACAGAGTTTTCAGCTATGTTAGACTGTTTCTTTGTCAATGTGGTATATGCAAAGATTAGTAGGTAGGACATGCTAAGGTCTTATTTGGGTGAATTCAGTGATGGCTGTGGTTGATGTGGGGAAGGGTTTTTTTTCTAGAGCCTTGAGAACACTGGCTTCAGGCAGTTTTCCCTCAACATTTATATTTAAGTGTAAAATATTAGAATAAATGTCAAAATTAATTTCAGATAGAAAAAGCCTAAAGCCTCGGCACAATCTTTAAGACATAGTGAGTAGGTGGGCCTCACAAGCTGATGGTTTGTCTTAGAGGTGTCATTAGTACAGGGCCCCCCAGGTGCCAGAAGCTGGTGAGCAAGTTCCCCGTGCTGTCCCCTTGTGCCATCTTGAGCCTGTGTAGGTACTGTCTGTTGCAATAGATGGGGCTCACAGTGGACAAGCAGCTTGTTAGAATAGGAAATGTATGAGCTTCATTTGAGAGTCTAAGATGGAATGGTTGACTGATTTGATGGGTGATTAGAAGAACTGCCTTAAAGTCCATTTCTTGGGCAGCAGTCACTGCCCAGCTCCAATCATCTGAAGTTGTCTTTTCCCATGACAGTGTTCCATCTTCTGCCCTCTAGTGGGCAGTGGGGTACCTGCGCTGTGTTCACACCTAGCAGGCTTCTTATGACTGTTGCTTTGGCAGTTTGATACCACTGAAGGTCAGCCCACACTAAACCCGCTTTCCAGTCAGCCTTTTTTGTAGGCCCCATCTTCCCAAAAGGGAAGGATTTGGGCCACAGATTACAGGCAAAATTCTTATAAGTGCTCAGATACTGAGAAAGGATCACTGAATCCAAAGCATTGCAAGTTGATTTAACATTGTAGGTGACCCTGAAACAGAAGAGACTATCTTCAAATTTTTAATACAATTTAATTTTTTAAGTGCTAAACTACTGCAATTTTGATTTTTTAAAAAGGCATTAAGAGACGGGAGAAGTAACAATACCCAGTAAACCTGACTTCAGTTTCCAGTACCTACATTAAAAAAAAGTTAGGCTTGGTGCACACATGTCCCAGCACTAGGTATTGAAAGACAGGCAGACCCTGGCATTTTCTTTTCTTTCTTTTTCTTTTCCTTCCTTCCTTCCTTCCTTCCTTCCTTCCTTCCTTC
>LOJH01017097.1:0-22461 GCA_001685095.1 Ellobius talpinus
TATTAACCAATGAAAGTAACACATAGACAGATGACCCTCCTCCATCACTCCCCCCTCTCTCTTTCCTTCTTTCCTTCCTTCCTTCCTTTCCTTCCTTCTTTTCTTTTTTTGCCTCATTTATGTATATTTACACTGCCTAGGATGACTGCCACTACCCTCGAGTGAACTCTTACCCCCCAAGCCACTTCAAATACTCTCTCTGCCCTTCCTGGTTATCATTATTTTTTATCTCCATCTGTGTGTTCATTGGCAGCTCCAGCAAGCTTTTGCAGCATTTATAGTGCTAAAAAGTGTGTGTCTTCTGTCTCTGCCTCTAGATTTAGTCACAGAACATGGACCATACCCATCTTCATACCCTCAGAACTTGCAAAAGTGGATGGTGCCAAATAAATAAGAAGTGGTTCGAATCAGTCTAATAGAATAGTTACCAGCACTCTGTGAAATGCTTTCTTACAGGCTGTGTGGGTGGTGAGCTATAAATAGACCTCTCAAGTCCAACTTAAAAAATCTCCAGCACTTCCACCGAACTCCAGATTCCTGGGCCCATCTGTACATATTTATACCATTCCTGAATGCCTTACAGAGTTTGAGGGCACAAATTGCCCTAAGCAGGATTCTAGATTTTTTTTTTATCAGCTACCTCTCATCTTTGATTTTCATCTTTTCAATTAATGACAGTTTTGTTCTTTTAGTTGCTGAAGCTAAATGTTCTGCAGCTCCTCTGATAATTTCCCCTTATAGTCGCACCTAGTGCATTTAGTAAATCTTGTCTCTTCCTTCAAAATGTTACTAATCCCACCTACCAGCTTGATCCTCACCGCCATGCTTGTATTTATGGCTGAGCCTTCTAACTGGGTTTCCTGCTTCTGTCTTTGCCTGCCTTCCACCTCCTCATCGTCTATTTTTAACACAACAACTAGACTGGCCATTTATTTTTGTTTAGCTTTTCTTTTCTTTAAAGTCCTCTTTGACCTTCCTCAGCACCCAAACACTGCCCAGAATAGAATAAGAATTCAATATTTGCTAAATGAATAAATGAATACTTAAGTGTTAGTATGAAAACCTAAAAACAACCCAGATAGATATTAAGAAGTTACAATTTATAATAAGGTATGTTTCATGAATATTCCACATTCTTGTATATAATTGTATGTTAAATATTTTTTATTTATTTTTATGTACTTACAGTGGTTTGGAAGAAAATGGCCCCCAAAGGGAGTGACACTATTAGGAGGTGTGGTTTTGTTAGAATAGGTATGGCCTTGTTGAAAGAAGTGGGGGTGGGCTTTGAAGTATCCTATGCTCAAGCTAAACCCAGTCACTCAGTTCACTTCCTGTTTGTTGCGTACAGATCAAGACGTTGAACTCTCAGTTCCTTCTTTAGCACCATGTCTGCCTGTATGCTGCCTTGTCCCACCATCATGCTAATGAACTAACCTCTGAATGGTAAGCCAGCCCTAATTAAATGTTTTCCTTTGTAAGAGTTGCCATGGTCATGGTGTCTCTCCACAGAAATAGAAACTGTAACTGAGATAGCATGTATACAGCATGCCTGGTACACATGAAAGTCAGAAGTAGGTGTCAGATCCCCTAGAACTGGAGTCATGTACAATTGTGAGCCTCCATGTGGGTGCTTGGAACTGAAGCCAGGTCCTCTGAAAGAGAAGTAAGTGCTCTGAACTGCTGAACCATTGTTTCAGTCCATATAATCATGTTTTGAATATCACCAAAAGATTTCAATCATTTTGTCTAACATTAAATTGACCACAAAAGAACCCTTGGCCCTGACTGGTCATATTGCTTACTGGAAAATTCTGAACTGAGTTTGATTTGAAAGTTAGGAAATTGAATTTAATTATTTTCATACTCTCTTGTAATGCAAAATGTCCATGGTGTGTGTGTGTGTGTGTATTTGTGTGCATATTTTGTGTGTGATCTGGTTTTTACAAATATTCTAGCCAATTTTATAGAGAATTTGGGTAGTGACCCTAAGTGAAGAATCCAGTGCTGGAGGGTGAGACAAAACAGGAGTCAGGTGAGAGAGGACCAGCCTCCTGGTTTGAATGCTGCAGGGAGAAAACACACAAGAGAATGAGAATGACCATGGGATGAATCTGCTTTGTTCATCCGCTCTTCTTTTTTATTCCCCATTGAGACTCCAGGCAGCAAGAATAAGTGAAGTGTCCTTGATTCAGAAAAGTCACAGAAGGGAATGAATTCCCGAGAGCAACTCATTCACACGATTTGAAAAATGGTGAGAGAGAGACAGAGAGAGACAGACACGCACACACACACACAGAGATGAGAGAGAGAGAGAGAGAGAGAGAGAGAGAAAGAGGTTTCACACTGAACTTGTCTGCAGTGCTTTGTTCTGAGGTATATTTAGACAGGCAGCTAATGGAAAGTGAAGTCATATGCATCAACCTGAATGGTTTTGAGAGATTAAGTGGGAAGGTTGGGCACCTGGCCTTTGAGCAGAAAATTATAAAAAAACAAATAAAATATTGAAATTAATATTTAATTAAATATTATTTAGTCTTTAATATTATTAAAATCATTACCTTTTAGTGTTTTAAAATAAAGCTGAATTTGCTCTTTAAAATCCTTATAGAGTAGGTATCAGGCACAATACTTTATCGTCTGCAGTTCGTGTGTGTGACCTGTAAATTCTTCATTTAAGAGTGGGCAAGCTGGCTGCCTCTGTACTTTAATAGTTTCTCTCTCATTTGCAATCAGGAGACTGCAAATAGAGGATCAAACTTCCATGTACTGCTCAGCTTCTGACCTTCATCACACATTGTTCAGAACAATTTTCCAACTCATTGACAACATTCTCCTGTTTCTGCTGAGCGCTTTTGCAAATTGCTTCCACCCTCCTGGCCCCAAACAATGTGCCTTCCATGAGTAAACAAACATTGGCTGCCTGCTTCTATCAGGCCCACATCCAAAGTTAATAAAACTCTAAAGCTCACTGGAACTCCTGCAGTCCCACATAGAACCATTTATAGAGTTGTTTGTATCTTTGAGGACTGATGTAATGCACAGCAATGGCTGTAAAACATTCAAGGGCTATAGAAATGATGCTGAGAAATTCTCCCTTGCTACCCCAACCTCAGGTCCACACCTGAGAGTAACTAGTTATCAGTTCAGAATCTTTAAAAAAATGTCTGTTCACAAAACACACACACACTCAAGATGTATAAATATGTATATTTATAAAGTGTGATTTTCCCCCACTTCTCTCCCAAATGTATTGCTCTCCTCCTTTTCCTTCTTCCTTTGTCCCCACTGAGATCCGATTCCATCTATTACACAGGAACCCCTTCCACAGCAGCAAACATGCCCACCTCCTTTAAAACTTTGCCTCTTGGTACTCCAGAGCATGAATGTTTGAAAATTTATTTAGAGTCTCCATTGTTACACGCTTAGCTTATTAGCAGCTTTTCAGGGTCACCACTAATGGAAAGGAAGGGAGGGAGAAAACAGGGATTAAGAGAAAGGAGGAAGATGAGAGCCAGTGTACACCATAATGCCATTTAGGATCCTGGTGCTGGAATACAAGGGCTGTGTTTTGTTAGCCTTTGCTAACTGAGAACTGAGCTCAGGCTACCTCGCTTCAGGTAGAATCCTGGCAGGCCCACTTGCAAGCTGAAAGTCGCAGATGCTGCCTCCTAACCAAGTGGGTAAAAATGTCAAGATAACCGCAAATACCAGTTCAGTAGGTCACAGGAAAGGCTCCACTTTGGAACTTACATGTGAGAGGGCTCCTGGGCTAGTCTACATCATAACACAGCCTCTCGCATTGCTAATGGAGTTCTGACAAGGCCTTAGGTCCCAGTCTGCCTAGAGTCCTGCTCCAAATCTTGCTTCATTTTACCCATGCTTCTCATCTGTGCCACCTAGTGGTGTGGGAGGTCCTTCTGTCTATGTGTTGCTTCTATTGGTTAATGAATTAACAACTGCTTTGAGCCTATGGCAGGGAAGAACAGAACTAGGCAAAGAAAGCTAGGTTGTATGCTGGGAGGAAGAAGAGTGGAGTCAGGGAGACACCGTGGATCTGCTGCCAGAGACAGACATGCCAAATCTTTGCTGGTAGGCCACGACCACCTAACAACCTCAAATGCAAAGTATATCTTCACCTTAGTGCTGTGATCTACATCTTCTTCCATCTTTCCATGACTGCCATCCCTCCCAGACCCCTCTGGAGCTCAAATGCATTCCTGTTGGTCCTTGACATGTTTACGCTCATCACCAATCAAATTATTCTGCTTCCTTGCCCTGTGTCACTGTCTGATCATCTGGCAAAACGCTCTCTAGGTATTAGCACATCATGATCTTCCTGTTTTCCCGAGTCCCACTTTTATCTTGGGAGACCCCACGCACATACATGGTGAAGACAATGATTATGAATGTCAACCTCCTCAAGTTCAGCTTCATTGCTTCTATCCTCTCATTCTCAAAGCCCACATGCATGCCCAGATTACCATTCTCTCCAAGCTCTCAAGTCCACCAGTGCATGCTGCCTTCATGTTCTCCCTTCTGGTTCCCTCGTCCCTTCACTCCACCATTTGCAATCTCATCACCATTATTCTATACGTAACCAAGGCCAGAGTCTGTGCCTCAGCAAGGAGATGCTCATTTCCAGAGAGTCTCCCTCTGCTGCCACTGGCATCCTGTGCTCAGCTTTTTCCACTTGCCCTCTGGTTTTCAGTAATCCGCCCTTTGGTTTTCCCTCACCCAGTTTTGTGGGGCTCTAAAGCTATCTGTCTTCAGATAAGATCTTCATTTCCTAGGTCCAGGATCTTATGGAATTTTGTATCCTGAGTACAGAAATAGAAATAGCACAAACTTACTCTGGTAACTGAAGTTTTCAAACAGAAAAATGTTGTCATGGAACGGAACATCGGGATAGAAGAATAACCATGGTACTACTTCCTAGCGCATGGATAGGTTTCTTACCATCCCCTGAGGTTTCGATCCCTGTTGTCTTTGTCTTGTCTACTGGTTTTAGGAGTAGCATTCTTTCCTTTGACTAGATGTAAAACTTCAGCAACCATGTTTACAAAGTGACTGCTATCCATCTAGTTTAGAAGTAGGAGCTGTCATGAAAGCACAGAGTTCTGGTGTCCTAGGCTTATGCTTTGTGCACCATTTTATTGGTATTAAATACCCAAGTGTATTCCAAGGGAGGAAAATGACTAGCCAGTAAGGTTTGAATGAAAACCTAAGGTTCCATGACCCATAAAACTCTGACCTTGGGAATCATGTGCAAGGGACATCATGATTTTCTCCTGCCCACGAACCAGCCTAAAGTTTAAGCAAGGGCATGATTAGCAAAAATACCAGCTCTAATTTTAGAAGGGATAAGACGGGGAACAGGCAGAGATGTGAAGTTTAATCAAAGTGCTATCATTTCAAGATGTTAATGAGCCAGTTATCAAGCCCCTGGCAGGTCTGGCTCATTTGACCTCATTATCTGGGGAGGCACATGGTGTTGGATCCGGGCTTCTGGTCACCAGACAGGTGATCCAGAGCCATGCTGCTGAAAGCCTGTTGGAAACAGAATTCCAGGATTCAAGCTGAGCCAAGAAACCCTCTACACACTCTAAATAGCATGCGATAATGACTTCTATCAATCCAGAACAGCACCTGCTTTTTCTCTGACCATTATGTTTGTGTGTCCAGAGGTTGTAGTAAATGTCTCATAATACAGTAGACATAATATTTATCTTGACTTTGTTCTAAATATTTTATTTTGTTAAGAATTTCATATGCAAGTTTATATCATTTCAACCCCTCCAACTCCTCTTATGCTCTCCCTTGCTCCCCCTTAAATCTATGAATATATATGTATATATACATATATATATAATCTATGAATATATACGTTAACACACACTACTGTTGTGTTTATTTATTTAGCGTTGTCCTTGTGTGCACGTGTTTAGGAGTGACTACTTGGTATTGGATAACCTATCAGTAGTCAGTACTCAACTCTGGTGTAAAGAGAGTCCTCCTCTTCAGAGGTATTGATTGCCTGTAGCTCTTCACCTATGGGTTGGATATCAAAAAGGTTCAAGGGGATTCTACTCTCTCTGGTTTCTCTGTCCCTGGCCTTTGGAAAGCTCAGTTTTTTCCTCAGAATGGCTTCAGTGAGGGTAGGAGGTATTTCATGGATAAGGATAGTCAATGGAGACCTAAGAGACCAGAACATGAGTGTGGCAGAGGCTCTTAGTACAGTGCTCCCTCTTGTGGCTGTCCGCTTGCCAATGCCACACCCTTAATATTGAAGACCACATTTTTTGGAGTGTATCTGCCACTTAGTAGAAAGTTATATATTTCGAAGAATTCTTGAAGATACCCATAGATCTGAATTGATTTTAGAAAGAAGCATCATTATTTTCGAACAAAATATTGGTAATTAGAGAGGCCTGTGACATTAAGAGCACCTTCTTTCAAACTTTGACCAAGTCAATCAATTTCATCTTCAAGGAGGATAATTACTCAAAGGTCTCCAATTACCATTGCCCTTCTCTGTTTAAGAATGTCATTGTTAGTAATGTGGAAATTTCCCTCAAGTTACACCTTCCTTCTGTAGGCACAAATACTCATAGGAAACATTTGCTTCAGCTCTGTGTTTTCTTTGGATAGCACCTTGCACCTCTCTGAGATTTTTAAACAACCACAAGTCATTATTTATCTGTCTAGGAGTCTGGGCCACTGTAGGCCGAGGCTGACTTGTCTGTTTCCCAGCTGCTCAGACTCCCAAAATAATCACACAGAAACTATATTGTTTGCAATGCTATTTGGCCAAGAGCTTAAGCGTATTGCAACTAGCTCTTACATCTATAATTAACCATTTCCATTATTTTCTATTTTATGATGAGGCTTGTGGCCTACCAGTAAGGTTCCAGCTGGCAGCTCACGTTTTTCTCCTCTAGCGGCTACATGGTGTCTCCTCTGACTCTACCTTCTTTCTCCCAGCATTCAGTTTAGTTTTTCCTGCCTACCTCTATTCTACCCTATCACAGGCCAAGACAGTTTCTTTATTCATTAACCAATAAAAACAACACTTACATAGAAGGACCTCCCATACCAGGTCACCCTACTCAGGATACTGACTTTTAGCTTTCCAGTCACCTGTGTTTTAATGACATGGACACTTGGTTCCTCTCTCCACATGTAGGGGCAAGGGAGCAAGGACATGACTTGGAGAAGGACTCTGGGGCTTCCATTGGAAGGAAGACCCTGTCACATGCTTCACACAGTAAATGTTCTGGCAGTTCAGTGGCCGCTACAGGTGCAGGGTCTGGTAGACTCCAGGAGTGGACTACAAACTGGATTAAAAGATCTCTTTCAGGAAATCTACAAAAGCTGCTATGATAGGGATTTTATAGAAGAGGTCTCCCCGTGGCTGCTTCCAAGACCACCATTGGCACCTGAACCTGGAACACCAAAGGATTGGCATTAAACATGATCTCTGGACAGCTACCTTTGGTGCTGGCCCTGTGGGATCCCAGCAACTGCTGCTGGGTAAAGTTCGACTCAGCTATCCCGTTAACACAACAGAGCCCAGTGACTCCACAAGAAAGTTCCATGATGAAAAAGAGCTGAGAATCCACAGGAGAAGAGCAAGATAGGTAAGTTCAACATGGAGTACAGGCTGGGCCAGCAATAGGAAGACAATATTGTGGCTCAGTGAAGAGACCCAGCAGCACCTGGGAGTGATGTCATTGTCTCCCCAGGTCAGTGCAGCATCCCAGTCCTGCCCTCCTTTCCCCTCCTTTACAGCTCTATTCATTTTCCCTTTCTTTTCCCTCTTTGACTGTGCCGTTTCCTTTAACACCACATCTTCCAAAACCCTGAGCCTGGCCCAGTTTATGATATGTTAGTACATCACTTTACTTCCCTCTTTTTAGCCTCTTATTAATCAAGGTTTGGAAATCTCCTCCCCATAGTTTCCTTTGCTTCTTATTCCCACTCCTGCATACGCCATTCTCCTCCCCTCGCATCTCCCAACAGAAGTAGACTGCAGACGGAACGGTGCCTGGAATACCAATCTAACAGGAGAAAACACGGGCATAACTTCCTTATAACCCAGTCTCTATGAACACCGTGAACACCTCCACTGAAGGAAGACAGGCTACCCAAATGAAAAGAACAACAACAAAATTCTTAACCAACATTTTAACCCTAAATGGGCAGATCTTAGTGCAAAACCACAAATAACATGAAAACCCAAGACTACTTGTCTCCTCCAAAAATTACTAATTTCATAGTTATGACCCCCTGAGAATGACTTAGATGAACCAGACACAGAATTCAAAAGAATATATATAAATATTATATATAAACATATACATACACATTTAAAAACTTCAGAGAGAACATGAACACTTAAGAGAACACAAGCAAATGGCTCAATGAAATAGGGAGGTCAATTCAGGATATGAAATTAGAATTCAATAAAGATATAGAAGTACTGATGAAATCTGAACTAAAATGAGTTAGGAGTGAGAAACACAATCGGTCAAGTGAAAAGCTCGGTGGAAAATCTCATTGCTGCAATGGATTGGGAGGAAGACATCAACACCAGCTTATTGATACTTTTTGTGTATGTGGACTGCCAGCCTACCTCTGTGGAAATCCTATTTTCATCATTTTGAAGTGGGAGCCCATCCTCTCTTCTTCCGGTTCAAAGCCCCAGGTGATTTTTGCGTTTAAGGAGGTTCTGGCAAATGCTGCATCAGACCCTGGCCATCCTTTTTTTTGCTAGTTCTTTAGGAGTGCGAGTTAGAGTCAGTTCTTTTCCAAGTCAAACTGAAGCTGAACCCACATCTAAATAAGACTCCCGGGGATCCATAGACACATTATTCTAGAAACAGCTTTGTTTGGAGCTATTTCAATGTTTTAAAAATGAAATATAAAATGCTCACACAGATTTTTCCATTCTATTATATATTCACCTGCCAAATACTTTTGGTGATGCATAAGCCCAACTTTTTTGGTTAGCATTCAATAATAAGTAAACAAGCACATAATTTTTGTAGCCTGAAAAGTGTCACACAGCAAAGAAGCAAGGTGGTAAGAGCTAGGACAGTGATCCTAAAATTCAGGCATTTTTGGAATGACCTCAGGGTCAGGCTTAAGAACTGTTAAATGCCAAGACTACATGCCGGTCACACTAAATCAGAACTCTGAGAATGAGACCTAGCACCAATTAACAGCACCCTACCCTCAACCCCCATAATCACCCTCCAACACTCCATCCCCGAAACCAGATGATGCCAATGGAACTTGACTGCACAGGTGGGTCAAAGAGAACAGATCGTGAAGGTGGAGCATTAGCCAAGGAATTGAAGGCGAGTGGACAGAAAAGACGACTGCAAGCTGGAGAGGTGGCTCTGTAGATAAAAGCACCTGCTGTGCATTCGCAGAACCCATGTAAAGGTGGGGGGGGAAAGAACCAAGTGGTAAAAAGTGTCCTTGAACCCACGCTGCCCCACACTAATAATCATCAGGAGCAGCAGAAGCTTTGCCACATTAGTCAGGTTTCTGCTCCTTTAGCGAAACAGCCATGAGACGGCGCTTACAGAAAGCAAAGGTTCATTGCGAGGCAAAGTTTGGGAGCTTCTGGTTCGTGTTCATTTGGTTCTGTTGCTTTTAGGCAGGTGGCAGTCACTCACAAGCGGGAGTATACAGCAGGGAAAATAACTCACTTCTTGACTTGGAAACAGAAGAAGAGGAGACCAGAGAGTCCCACAATCCCCTTCAAAGACAGCTCCCAACGTCCTGGGTACCTCCCGCAGTCCAGCTTCACTCTGCTATCATCTCCAGGTAGCGCCATCCTGGGACTGGGCCTTTAACACAGGGGCTTTTGGGGGGACATTCAAGCTCTTAATTTTAGCAATTATTTTTAAAGTTGCATTAAATTCTATGCCAACAGGCCTCTAACGGTTTATCCTGGCCTCCACCTAGGATGTTGTTGTCTGGATCCTATGCTTTCTTGGCAATAGGGCTTTATTTCTTTTGCTTTTCTTTAGTTTGTGGTGCATAAGATCAAGTTTAAGGGCTGTGCCTGCAGAGTGGAGCTTGCTGCAGCCCCAACCGGGCCTTCATTTCTTGTTGCTAGTAATTTCTCATGTTATTGAGCAACAGTTCCAAGTTTAGATTTTGTTATTGCTATTGTTGGAGTCTATGCAGGTAAAGACCATGCTGAATGTCTCCTTATGCTTTTAATGTGTAAACTGTCTGCCATGTCCTTAGTACCTTTTCCACTGTGGAAAGTCACTCGCCAATTTGGGTCATCAACAGACTCTCATCCTATCCCCATTCTGATAGCTCCCAGATAGATTGGTCATGAATTCCATAGGGATAGGCTCTCTTTCCCCCAGCAATTGGTTGTCATAGATACCTGATATTAAACTCCATCTGTTGTCTCTTTTGCACAGATAGAACATTATTGCTGAATATATTTAAAAAGTAACTCCTCAGAAAAAGCAATTAGCAACAAAATGAGTCGGCATGGATTTTGTTTCAACACTCAAATCAAGTTGTGAATTTCTTTCAATAAAATCATTGCCAATTTTTGCATTTGTCAGGGGTATTTCAGTCCCTACTTAGTGGCAAGTGTTTGTTGTTAATCATATCGTTTTGTTACAGAAATTCAAGAGTCTTTATTTCAGTGGTATTGATCTTTCTTGTATGCTTCCCCCCACCCCCGCCCCTGTGTCCTGTGCCCATTTTCCTCTTGGGTTGTTTGTCTCATGGTTTATCAGGACTGTTATGGTGAGAATATTGTAAGTACTTTCCTTTGTTCTGTTATATTTCAATTTTGTTTAATGGTATTTTTGTTTCTTTTGAGACAGGGCTCCCTATGCTGTCCAGGCTGCCTTGAGCTTGCTTATACAGTCCAGACCATTCTTCAAGAAATCCCCCTGCCTCAGCTTCCCTAGTGCTGCTGTTTGTATTATGACCACCACATTCACCTGTTTCCGGGTTTTCTTTCACATTACAATGTTAAAACTTTTTGCACTTCAAATTTCCAAGTGACTTATGTCTATCTTTTCACTTTCAGTTAAGCTTTATTTGTAAAGGTCTTTATTGGCAAGGGACAAGTGAAAATACTCATCCCTTTTCCTGTTTTTTTTTTTGCTTTTGCTTTTAATTTTCAAACTTAGAGAATTGCTCCTGCAGGGACAGGTTTCACAGTCCTTTTCCCATCTGTCTTTACTGTATACAGTTAAGGCAGTGCTCCTGTGCCTTCTACAGTAGCAACCGTTGAGCATGGAGGCAGCGCTGCAGGTATACAAGTGCTTCATGTTTACTGCTAAGGAAAAGCATTTGCCTGCTTTACTAAAATCTTTAATGAATTCAAATAGTTTCATTAATTTTTCTCAGACTGAGTAATTATGTACTCTCACAATTTATAAGCAATCGAATGTCATATCCTTATATTAAATCATTTTGCTACTTACTTCAGTTCCTTTTTTTCCTGGTGTGGACCCAGGTCTATAAAACACGTCCAAATAGCCATCTAGACAAGGATGCTCATCTCTGCTTTTTAAATCCATGCCTCTGATGTTTTACAGGTATTATATAGTGTTGTCCATTTATTTATTTATTTTGTGATCTTAAGGTAGTAATTTTATTTCTTGTTACCTTTTTTCTTTTTTTTCTTGTTACCTTTTAAAAAAAACAAAACAGGCATAGACATTGGTATTTAACTACTCAATATAGAATGCATAAGAGAAATTAAAACTACATTTTCTCATATTTCACTTACTTATGCAATGCATTAGTAGATTTCTTAAGCATTTATATTTTAATATATAAACAATTAAAATTTAAATACATTTTGAGTTTATTTTTCTGTGATTTATCCTTATATATGAAAAATTCACTTATAGTGTATTATTTTTCGTATTCAAAATCTAAATGAATCCCAGTAGTTTACTGCGTGTGAACGAGTCTGCTAGTTTTGTGATGCAGTAGATGGCCATCATGTCATCTGTATCAGATGTGGCGTGGAAATTCGTGATGCTGCAATAGTCTGAAGGGAGTTCATTGGAAATTAATCATCACGTAGAAACTTCGAAGAGGTAATCCTCGAGCGCTTTTTTGCTCATTCCTTGTCATTGGTCAGTTCAGCCTTTCTGTTTCTAGATTACAACGTTGACGATGTACACTTTCCAAGAGATATCTTACCTCCTCAAGATCCTGAAATGGTTAGGATGAGACTCTGCCCGGTGAGCACCTCGAACTGCAAAATCCCACACTGGTGCGGGCTGTACTGCTAGTGTTCTCATCCTGCATTTTTCTTCTTTTCAGAAGAAAAAGGAAAGCATTGATTTACACTTCTATACTTTGTTGCTAAGACTGAGCCATATTTGTTTACCACCTACCTTATAATGTTTAGAATTCCACTGTTTCGAAGCAACTCTTGTTTCATCTTTATCTTTTCAAGCTAGCAGAATTACCCCCACCATCACTCATAACTGCAGAATTTCTCAGGATATTTTGGCAAGTGAATATCTTGAACAGATATCTAGATAAAAGATATCCTGGTAAATCTTCCCTTTGGAGCGGTCTAAATGGGATTTGACTCAGGAGACTTGACTTCTGTATTACGAAGGCAATGGCATGATGTTTTTCACTTGTTCATGAATAATTTTCACAAAGAGAAATATATAATTTTTACAGCCTTCTTTCCTGTATCCCAGGAGGCCTTACATTTTCTTTCTTATAAATCTTATGTATACACTATTAATTTATTTAATACATTTGTTGTTCTCATCATTTTTGATATTATATAAATAAAACTTACCCCTAAGACATCTCTCAGTTTTCTTGTCACACTGTTAATTTATTAATTCTGTACCTGGCTATGTTATTCAATTCTCTTACTATTATCAAAGTTATTCTTTTCTTGGATTTGTGGGATGTAATACAATTGGGCTATAAGGAAATGATGGTTCTTTCTATAATTTGAATTTTTTCTATAATTTAAAAAGTTTTTGAAACACAATTTCATTATGGCTGACTGGCCTCGAACTCACTCTGTGGAGCAGGCTGGCCTGGAACGCACCTGCCTGCCTCTGCCTCCTCAGCTCTGGAATCAAAGGTGTGCATTGTCATGCCCGGCTTTCTCATTTCTCTTTTCTAGTAGCGTCTGTATTTGACCTGGTTTCCCAGGACCTCATCCCCCACAGTGACGTCGAGCAGCAATGGATCACTGATGAACCTTTCTTATTCCTGACACTAATGAGAATTCTTCTAGTGTTGCCCTGCTTAGCCTATAGAGGGCTCATGGATTAAGGCAGCTTGTGTTTTTAATTTATGAGTATTTTTATGGGGCACTCAAAGGAGACTCAGAGTTAATTCACAGCAGTTTAGTCTACAGACCTGATGGACATAAATACATAGAATGCTTTCCTCCTGATACATATTGTTGGTTTGATTTTTTTCAGAGTACAGTTTTTAAAAACTTTTTTCTTGGCATGAGGAAAAGGGGTAATGTAAGTAGAGGCATATTTCACAAAATACAAACCATTTGGCCAAGGAAGAAGGTTTCTGCTATAGCTGGTATAAAGTCCCATGTGATGTCACCAAGATGAACTGCGATGCTAGCTGAGGAAGGACTCTTCCATTTCTAAGCTGCTGATTTAACAGTGCCCTACGGCTCATATCCACGCTGGCTCTCATATCTGCCCTGAACAGATGATTATTACTGACAGATGCATTTATTTGAATTTACAGCTCATGCTCCCGTCGTTAGTCAATCCATACCAGCCAATTCCCTACTCTATTCATCTCTATAAGCGGGTAAAGCAGAAGAAATCCTTCCTAGTGTTGGGGCAACACCTGTCGTGTTTTAGTTGACCATGGTGTTTTGAATAATCAGATAGTCTACATATAGGAATCCTATTTCCTTCCCATTTCCCTTATGTAGGCGTGAGAATCTAGATTCCAGCCGTCCTTGGATTAGGGATCTGCAATGCACTCACCCACCCAAACCTTCTTTTTAAAGGGGGTGAGAGTGAAATCGCTTCCCAGGGAGAAGGAACAGGTTTCAGGGGCGTTGTACCCTGTTCCTCCTGCTCAGGACTGTCCACTGGTCCTGTCTGCTTACGACCAAGTTCCATTTCTTTGGGTTTAAACAGATTCTGAAAAAGATACTCAGTAACCTTGAAGAGATTTCTTGAGGGCTCAGAGGGTAACCGCCGACTCTACATTGCAACCAAGAATTGAACCCACAGCTTTATAAAAACAAAAAGACCTCAAATTACTCAGCCCATCAAAAGCACAGAAGGGTTGCAAGATGTACTCTTGCTACTGCCCAGCCCACTGCCCCTTGCAGTAAAGAAAGAAACTTTTCTGTTAAACACACACACACAGATGCTCACACACACACTTGCACAGACACATACTCACACACATACACACACACGAACTTAAATTTTAGACCTTGAACATTATCTGTATAGTATCCAAATAAGTTTTCTTTTTAAAAAGGAAGAAGGGAAAAAGAAAGAAAAAGAAAACTTGGCAAATTCTGCCTTTATTGGAGCACAGGCTACTGTATAGTTTCATATGGTGTCAAACATTAGATTTAGTTGACTGTTTGCAGTCATGAAACCTGCCTTTTGTTTTGGCACCCAGGCAACACAGTCCACAACTCAGGGAGCTCTGCAGATCCTAATGTGCTTTTGTATCTCGGCCAGGGTGAGTTTTATAAATGAGAATAAACACCAGTCATCTGCTTAGAATTCCCTAATGTAAACCTGCCGACCCTGTGGGCTCCTGGAGCCTCCTATCTGGGATGCGCCCTCTCTGGTCTTTGTCCAGGGCAGTGGCTGGGGTTAAATATGTGGATTGTGTTTATGGTGCAGCACATGGTTCCCAAAATACAGTCCTCGTAGTATCTCCCTTTGGCTAGGAGCCGTCCTCAATCTTCTTAAAGAAACACCCCAGAGGATTTTTCAACTCATCTAATGACATTTTGATGTGACAGCCAAGAGCTGATCAACCAGGACCAGAATTCCAAAGGGCCTCCCAATGGTTGGAAGATAAACATCTTCTGTTGGTAGAATCTGTTACATAAAATGTTAACTTTAAATAGTAATTATAACTAAGCCAAATAGTTTCTAGCCCCAGAGAGAACAGTATGTGTATCACGAAGATTGTATGGGCCAGTTGGGGAAAAGGTATGTGGTTTGATTTCTCCCTAATAAGGAAGTATTTGGGTCGTTTTGGTGAGGTAAAGAGTGGTTCAGAAACCACATGAGGTGATATGGTTAAGCTGATGGGTGAGTTAGGGGCAGAAGTCACTGTCATGAAATCAGAGCCTGCTTTCTTTTCTCTCCCTGCCCCTCCAGTCTCTGCACCATGGTGGTGGTGTCAGGGGCTGTTCTGTTGTGGCATAGCCATCCATATGTATGTCAGTTGACCTCTGAAATAAAGAGTGACTTTAGTGCTGTTCTCGTAACTAAGAATTTGAATGTTATACATTCAGGCTTCCTCTGACTTAAGAGACACATTTTTGTAGGGGAAAAAAACCTTCCGTTTTTATTTTTTTAATAACCACAAATGGTGCGTTAAATTTTCTAAGTCATTTGGGTTCTCAAATTTCTGCTGTAAGAGCACTGCTTCATAATTTTCTGAATGTGAGGAAAAGGGAAGGATGGCCATATACTACCAGGGATGGTGAATATTTAAGAGATGGCTAGCGTTTTTCTTTTCTTGTTCAGTTAAATGATATCTCTAGCCTTTTATTTCACCCTCCAATTACAAATGATCAGAAAAATGACTCTGTGAACTTTTGACAAGAAACAGAACAGTTTAAGTGCATCTGACTCTAAAGAGCTCCAATTCCTATGAACTAGCCTTTAAACCACCTAATCAAATCATAACCTCACCAGCCGTGGCTGCCAGCCAGCGTGGTGCCTGTGCATGTGCCATACCAAGACTATTTTACATTTTGTAAAGGCAAATGTCCTTGCTAAGCATTTGGCAGATAGTGGCTGAGTTGTGCAGCCTTCCTTCCACCATCAATTCCTACCCCATCCCCTGCTACAAAGCCCAGCTGGTGAAGAGATAGCCACCCTCCCTGAGGTCATCAGGGTCACTCTGTCTCCCTGACTGAAGGATATCACTAAGCCACCCCTTTGTCTTTACGTCTTCAGCTTACACAGACTCAATATCTGCTCAGTTTTCCATTTTACTCTGCCCTTTGATGTCTGAAGCTTACTACTTACCTTATGAGTTCCTGGATAAGTGACACCTCTTGCCTCTGAGGCTCTTGGAGCACCTGCCCAAGATGTAAACAATCCCCAGGACCTGTAAATTCTGCCTAGCAGAGATGTCTTCACATCTGCGAGTTCATCTTGTGTGTCAGCACATTGGCTCAGTCTTGTAATATGTATTTTTCTCTATTTATCACATGCTCCATTGAGCTATGAGGCACTAGGAAACAGAAGCTTCCTCAGCCTTGAATCTATATCGTAGGTATTGAATAAATGTTTGAATGGTTATTGGAGAAGGGAATGTCACTTCTTACTGTTCATAAGACAGAGGATAGTGGCCTCATTCTCTGACACTAACTGATGGCAATCTGACAAAATCATCCATTCGCTTGCTTGTGCCTCTGAACACAAAGCCGTCTTAATGGTCTCGTTCACCTTTTCCCTTGCTTTGGCCTCAGGTTATGATGTTCTAGCTTTATTCTACTGTGTTGGTTAATCATAGCTGTTAGCTTGATTGAACCTGGACGCACTAACAGATATGCCTCTGAATGGATGTGTGCAGATATTTCTTGGAGAGATTAACCAAGGGGAAGACCCTCCTCTAGGGCAGGCAACATCTGGTGGCCCAAGTATAAGAAGGTTGGGGGAGGACCAAAAATCTCTTGGTTTTAGTCTTTGTGAGTGCATCCATCTTGTTGCTGCCTCCGTTGCAGCCATTTTTTGCTGCCACTGAAAGCTGGTTGGACTGCCACTCTCCAGGAACCTTCCAGGCCTTCAGCACCAGCCTTGTGTACTCCTGAGCAGTTCCTGGGGTTCTCAGCCTCTCCAGAGTGCAGAGAACAATTGTCGGACTACCTAGTATGCATTGTGTAAGTTGCTCTAATAAACTCAGTGACTGTCCTAGAACTGGTTTGTGGAAGATTTCTCCACAATCAGAAATCAAATTAACCTTTGCATCCCAGATGAGAGTTCAGGTCCAGAGAGGTCACTGGACTGTCAGCATTCACTCAGGTGCTATCTGGCCTACTTGTCAAACTCCCACGTGGTGAATTCTAACTTCCTAGCTTGTCCTTTATAGCAGTTTTCGATGTGGGACTGATTGTATGGGGCAATTTTTGATTAGAATATGGATCTTATATGTCTATAAGAAATCAGGCTGAGCAAGCCACGGTGAACAAGCCAGTAGGTAATTCTTCTCTATGGCGTCTGCACCAGCTCCTGCCTCCAGGTTTTGCCCTGCTTAAGTTCTTACCCTCACTGCATTTGATATAAACTGTTACATGGAATGATGCGAGAAATAAACCTGTTCCTCCCCAAGCTGATTTGGTCATGGTGCTTCAGCGTAGGTGCAGTAACCCTAACTAAGACAAATTGGTGCCAGGATAGTGGGGGTATTTCTGTGAGAGTCCTAGCCATGTTTTGGGGGTGGATCATAGAAGGACTTTGTAACTTTGGCTAGAAAAGTCATCTCTGATGACAGAGATCTGGCTTGTGAAGTTTCAGAAGGAAAAAAAAGACTCTACTGGGATATTTGAGTGAAGAACCTGTGGTGTCTGGTCAGCAGGAGCTGGAGAATTGAATGTGATTGACAAGAGACCAGAGCCACTGAAGTAAGACCTGTGCTTTGCTGTTGGGACTGAAGAATCAGCTGTGAGTTAAAAGAGACCTGTGCCATTGAGGTGAAGTCTTCTGAGAAGGGTTTCCTCAGGGTCAGCACACGAAAGCTGTGTTCCAAAAGCAGCCAAGGTTTTTCCTTCTATTGGCAGCCAAATTTGGTATTGTAAGAGTCATTCAGGTTGTTCTGGCTTTGAGGGCATGGAGGGATTATTGTGAGAAGCTAAGGGTTGGCACTGTGCGGCAGGGCTAGTGTCTCTGAAGAGAGCCCAAGAGAATCTATTGGTGAAAGTGCAACCCAGTTGCTAAAGAAAACCCCAACAGACCAGCAAAGCACAGGTCTTACTTTAGTGGTTCTGGTCTCTTGTTAATCACATCCAATTCTCCAGCTCCAGCTGACCTGACACCACAGATTCGTCACACAAATGGCCCAGTAGAGTTTTTATTTCCCTCTGAAACTTCACAAGCACATCAGCAGCGGAGGAGTGGAGTCAGCCTGAGCCTAGGAGGAAAGCTGTGTGTTTTGCAGAGGGTGGAGCCAGAGAAGGGACCCAAGCTCTTTGGAGGGAGATTGTGAGTGCATCCCAGACATTGGACATCGAGTTATTTATATTGAAGTTTAGTTTTGCTTTGCTTTGGTTGTGACTGCATCATGGTTCATCCCTCTTGAAGTAAGAATATGTTTAATTTATTTTTGATTTTTATAGAAGCCCACAGTTGAGAGACTTTGAATCTTGGAAGAATTTGGATTTTTTCTAAAGAGACTGGATATTATAAAGAGACTGAATTTTTAAGTCTTTGAATTTTTAAAGGTTGTGGGGCTTGTGAAATGTTTTATATTATGTTATCTTTGTGAAAGTGTGATCTTGAGGATGAACAAAAGAGGAAAGGTGGTTTAACAGTGATGTGCTTGTGTTAAAGCTGAAAAGAGGTCAGTTGTGCTGGCTGGCTTTATTTCATCTTAGCGTGGGCTGGAGTCATTGCCTCTCCATGGCATCTGCATCAGCTCCTGCCTCCAGGTTCCTGCCCTTTTCTGAGTTCCTATTCTGACTTCCTTCAACGACGAACAGTCACATGTATGCTAAATAAACCTTTTCCTTCCCACGTCGTGTGGGCCATGGTGTTTCATTGCTCACAGCTAGTAGTAATCCTAGCTTGGACAGTTTCCAAAATATGTATCTATCAGTCAGGACAAAGGCAAGAAAATAGAAATAAGTAAGGAGTCAGAAGCCACCAATTTACTTTTCACTCAAAGTTCATGATTGTTATGGCTGTCACTAGAGCGACAATACGATGCTTCTTATTGTGGCCATTCAGGTTGGCATGGGGCTCTGCCCTGTTCAAAACACAGCTTGCAACCTCGCCATTGGTGAGATGTCTGTCTTAGGAAGTAGAAGAGAGACAAACAACAATCAAACAAAAGCAAAGCGTTGCCACAGCATGCAGATCTGTTCAAGGGTTTTAAGGGTTATGGCAATCAATAGAGTGTCCAGTTCGACCTAATGTTCCTTAAATTATAGTACAGTTAATATAGCGAAACTCCACACTCAGGGAAACTCCAAGTCCTGGACAAACTAGGCCACAGATGTGGCATATCTCACATCTACTAGTTGTCACACAGTCACATCAGAATATAAGAAATTCTGAGAAATATGGTTCACATATTGCCATACAAATTGTGTTGATAAATGGTATGTGCTGTTTGTATCTGTTGAGAGCTGACTGAGCACAACTCAGGCCCCCTCATCTCAGCCTCAGGCATGTTTATCTCAAGTGTCTTCTTAGACCCTTTAGATGCTCCTATCTTGCCAATTTTAAGATGTATTAATATTCTGTGAATATAAACACAACAATACAGTCAGGGTCAGGATCACAAGAGGCCCACGAACACACAGTTATCTAGGAGAATGGATGTACTTCAGCATAGACAAGATCCTGAAGATTTCTTTTCTGAATGTTGTTTAACTTCTCCTAATTGCCTATCCCCAACTGCATTTCTCTTGCCTAATTTAACTCACTGTCTTACCCAGGTTGCTATAATAGATTCATGGCTTATGTTCTGTCTCCTGTCTTATTCTCTCTAATCAGATCTGATATTTTAGCCAGTGACCTGTGGTATAGATCTGGCATATTTTACTGTGCCTGTTTAAATCTCTGAGCATATGCCTACAGCACATTTGGAAAGTCTTCTGCCAACATGTATGTTCTCTTTTTATTGCATGGAACTATCTTTAGAAAGCAGCAACTGCATTTTGACAAAAGCCTTGTATTAGGCAGGGTGCTATATAGCAACTAACTGATACTCTGTGTGTGTGTGTGTGCACATGGGTGTGTGCATGAGCATGTGTGTGTGCATGGGTGCGTGCATGAGCATGTGCGTGAGTGTGTGTGTGCATGAGCGTGTGTGTGAGTGTGTGTGTGCATGAGCGTGTGTGTGAGTGTGTGTGTGTGCATGAGCGTGTGTGTGAGTGTGTGTGAGTGTGTGTGCATGAGCATGTGTGTGAGTGTGTGTGTGTGCATGAGCGTGTGTGTGCATGAGCGTGTGTGTGAGTGTGTGTGTGTGTGTGTGTAATGAGGGATTCCCTAGCTTGGCTTACACATTAAAGGATAGATCTTTCATTAGTGGTCATTTGTACACTGGAAAAGGTGAAACCCAGATTCTCAACCTAGAAGATGGGAAATCCTAGCAGTCCCAGCCTTGACAGCCTAGCCTCTTGAAGAGCTTGAAGGGTTAAGTTCACGGAGACAGTTCCAAGAAGCTGGAGTTTGTTGTGAGCAGACAGCAGCAGCAAAAGATGGAGATACTCCAAAAGGGGCTTACAGGCACTGCAAGTTGCTTTCCAGTATGCTCTGATTTCTGGTTTTATCTAAGCTACCAGCCTACTAGAAGTTGCTGGCCACATTCAGGGCAGGCCATCCCTTTATTAGTTACTGGCCCAAGTGTCACTCCTCTAGGGAAATCAACCCACCTTTCCCCTGTAACTTGTGCTTCGCTAGTCTGAGACATCTCTCAATACGGACAAGTTGACAGCCAAGACCATCAGATCCCCTTTGTTCCTGAACATGAGTGTGTGAGCCGCTTTGTCGATGCAATAACAACAAATCAGGGTAAAACACCTCCGGGCCATGGCTTTCAAGAAAGAAGTGTGGTTTGCACACTGACATCTCATGCTTTCTCGTTGGGAACAGATGGGGCTCTTGGGATTGATGTAGCTTCAAGGAGGAAGAAACCCAAGCTCCTGAAGTTTCCTTGAGGAAGAGAACTGCCCATGAAACAGGCTAGTCAGTTTCAAACTGTTGTATGAGCCGAGAGTGAGTTTCTCTTGTGCTTGGGTCAATACCTATGTGGTGGCCTAATTGTTCAAGCAGTTAGCCAATCCACAGCAAGCAGTTTTGCTATCTTTAGGCTAGAACTTAAAATCTGTACCACAGATGATGAGGTCCTGTGGGATCCTCAGCCTCATGCCATGCTTGTGTCCACAGGCTCTGGAGCTGTCCCGCAATGACTTCAGATCTTTCCCTCACTATGCGGCAAAGAGCTTAACCTCTTGCGTCTTCATTTTACCTTTTAGTAAAGGGAGATAATCTTTGTCAAGAGTTATGAAGGTCTGAAGTTTCAGTCTGCTAGTGAGATTGCTTGCCCAGTTCACAGGTGCAGACAGAAGCCAGGAGGCTCCTGGTTCATACAAGAGAACAACAGACAGTGTCAGCTTCCAGCTTTCCTCGGTTCTTCTAGTCCTCCAGCATCTCCAGGGCGAAGCAAGCCAGGTATATCCTGTGGACAGTGAGTTTACATCACCGCTGGTAAACTCTGAGTTCAGGCTTTCTATCTTCTTTCACGTGGGCTATGAGCAAATATGTATGAACTTTGCTCTGGCAGGAAACCTTATTTTTGTAATAGACAGCAAACAAGTCTGCCTTCTGCTCAAGAAAAGGTGGAATCTTTGTGAAGGTTGCTTGTAATCCCAACATCCTTGAGAAAAGAACCTGGAAGAAAAACTGCCAGTGCCTTTGCACATGAAATGTGCAGAAATTTAAGATGACTGTGGAGAGATGTCTCCCAACAATATTGCCTATGGCATTGGATTGCTATGAGGACAAACCTGTCACGTTTCATGATGACTTACAACAGTGCCTGGCATGTAAACCCTCAAGAAATGAACCACTGTCCCTACACAATCTGTCTTAGTTAGGGTTTCTATTGCTGTGATACTACATCATGACCAAAAGGCAAGTTGGGCAGGAAAGTGTTTATTTGGTTTACATTTCAATATCCCTGTTCATCATCAATGTCAGGGTAAGAACTCAAACAGAACAGAAATATGGAGGCAGGAATTGATGCAGAGGCCATGAAAGGGTGCTGTTTACTGGCTTGCTCCCCATGACTTGCTTAGCCTTTCTTATAGAACCGAGGACCACCAGCCCAGGGCTGGCCTCACTCACAGTGGTCTGGGCCCTTCCCCATTTACCATTAGTTAAGAAAATGCTCTGTAGGTTGACCCACAGCCCAAACTTATGGGGCATTTTCTCAGTTAAGATTTTCCCTCTTAGGGTGCGCCAACCCACTGAGACGATGGGGCTGATCTAATGGGAGCTCACCAAA
>LOJH01017099.1:770-22461 GCA_001685095.1 Ellobius talpinus
GAGGAGGAAGGTGGTACACATTTACTTTAGTGAGAAATCTTTAGCCAAGTGCATTTCCATAATCCCAATGTTTGAGCGATAGAAGGCAGAAGAATAAGCAGTTCCAGACCAGGCTGGACTACATGAGCTCATGTCTCAAAAGACAAGAAGAATTAACACAAAGCAAAGCAAAATTCAGCCAAATAGTACTGCAAGGAATAATTACACATCAGCAAACTCTTAAGGGGACGTACTAACATCCAGGCACTGCCTGACCCAGGGCAGGAAGAACAAATAAAGTAAAATTAAATATGCCCGGTGACTGGTGTTTCTCCAATCTTCCTCACTTGGTATAAATCAACCAGCTTTTGGGCCGATCTATGACTACCCCAGAGTTTCTTCTATGACCTGTCTTTGTATAAGTTTTTCCGCTAGCGCTCCTTGTTTGATTTCTGTTGCTCTAAGTCTTACTGTAGAGTTAGGCAGTATTGCAGTAACCTTCCAGGTTAATTAGCACAAACATTTTCAAGACTATGAGAGGTTTTCTTTTTACAATAGTCTTTTGTGTTTGTGATTCAGGTTTGGTCGCTATTCCTTTGTAATTGATTTTTGCCTTAAATTTATTTTTATATAACTAATACACTGTCCAAAGTGCTCCACACGTGGCTGAGGTCACAGTCAGTTTGGGCTACATGAAACCTTGTCTCAAAAATAAAACAAAACAAAACAAAACAAAAACAAATAAACAAAAAAACCCTACACCACACATAAAAGAACAGTGTGAGAATTCTGATGCTACAAAGTGAAAGGGTTTCTGATTGAGACTCAAAACCTCACAGAAATCTAACTATCTGTAGAAATTCTAGAAATTAATAGTGAGGTGATAAATGCCCACCACAATTCTGGAAGGAGATGCAAGTCACTGTTCCCAGAACAAAGAAAGCTATCTTTGCAGAGTGAAACAGGCCAGCGAAGAGTATTTCCTTTAAATAGATGATCTTCCCATGAGTATATAAACATCCAGCATATATTAAATGCGTACACCTGTACATTTCAATAAAGCCAATTTTCAAAATTCCCCTTTTTTTCACCTTAACACTGTGGTGTTTTATTCATGGAAGGTAAATTAGGCATGGTAATAAAAATGCGTTTTAAAATGCGAATTCTCTAATTCAAATTCAAGTTGCCTAAAAAGGACCATATCCCCTCCCTCCCTCTCTCTAGCTAAGCCAACGAGGTGAAACAAAGCTGTCTTGCGTTAAATAGCTTACAAGCAGCTTATAAAAGCTATGAACGGTGTTAATCTGCTTAGACGGAATCTCTGTTAAATGTATCACGCACATGTCTAGAATGCCTTCAGAGCGCTGGACATGGGTTTTCACAGTTGCATAGCTTGGAACTTAATTTTTTATAAAGCATTAATAGATGCCAATGTCTTTCTTCTCAATATAGACATTTCAACATAAGATTTTGATAATATAAAGAGTTGGATAGGTTATAGCATCAACTCTTTTCCTTTCTTCCCTGAAGAACCCCACGTCCGCTGTTTTCAAAATTTATCAAAATCCAACATTTCTCTCTCTAGAACACCTCCCTACCTCATAACAAATCACCATTATCTCTTCTCTGGGTTATTTTAATACCTGAGTCCCGCCTGGTAACTGCCTTCCCTCTGTGGCATTTATTTTCCACAGAGACGTCAGAGTGAACAGAGGTGGAAACCGTGCAGGGAGAGGAGGGCACACGCGGGAACATTCAAGCCTCCCTGCTGCGTTGTACTCATTTTGCTTTGAGCGTAAACTGCTCTACAACTCATCTATCCATCAATGTGCATCCCACTTATAAGCGCACAGAGCTACTAAAACCAAAAGCGTTGTGCATTTTTTTTCACAGAATTACAAGCTGTGTTCTCAGGAGACACTGAATTTTCTCATTTATATTAACAAAGTGAATCTAAATGCGTTAAGGAAAGCTTAAAAGAATTCAATCCTCTGAGCTGTTTTCATGGACACTGTTGATAGAAACAGCACACCCTCAGATCTCGAGTGCCTTCCCTGTTACATTTGACAAATAAAAAATCAAGCAGAAAAATGGGTATAACAATAAAAACTCAATGTTCCTTAGGCAATAAAGAAGTTCATAAAATGTACTTTATTTCAAATGAATGTTAACAAGGAATTCACAGGAATACAATGTGTATACAATGTATTCACGGGCATGCAGCTCTTCCCCCTCACACAAATACAGCATTCTTTTTCTATTGATTTCCCAGTATAGCTTTAGTTAATCCCTCTGCTTAATGCTCAGTTTTATTTGGTAAAACACTGGCAATAGTCTATCGCTGTGACTCTAACCTGTGAGCTGTGACACTCTTCAGGTTCAATGGCTCTTTCTTTCACGGGAATGGCATATCAGACACCCTGCACAGCAGATATTTGCATTACGATTCCCAACAGCAGCAAATTGTCATGAAGTGCCAACAAAATAATTGTATGGTTGGGGGTCACCACCCATGAACTGTGTTAAAGGGTCGCAGCGTTAGGAAGGTTGAGAACCACTGGTCTAAAGAGAACTCTACTTTATAATGCAAGTTGTGATAAAATGAAAAGCTATCGCTGATTCTTATTGAAAGGCAGCGCCTCTGAGGCCACACCACACTGAGGACAGTAAGCAGCTAGTATTTTTGAAAACCCCTGCCTGACACAGCTGTAGTGACATTGCATCTACCTTCCACATGCACCCTTCAGTAACTCTCTGTTTTTGTGGTGCGATGAATGTTGATTTTTCCTAAAAATTCTTTATAACTGAAACAATATAAAAATGTTGAAAGTAAACTATGAGCAAATAACACAAACCTCGAGAAAGAGAAACAAAGAACCCACAAAACAGGCTAAGTGAGTTCCTTAAGGTGGTGATAGTTTGTCTACCTCAATGGGCTGATAAGGAGATCCGATGAAAACATTTGTTTAAAAGGTGGGTTTGCCTCCTGGAATTCTATCTTCCAACCCCACCCCCATACCCAGTAAAGCTTTGGAAATGATCAACACTTCCCTATCACTGGTTTCCTGACCTAGATGGAACACACACACCATCTGGCACACTCCAAGTTCCTTGGAAAAGAGCTCTCTGCAATGCTGGTTAGAGACATTTTAACCAGGAAAATAAAATTGCGAAACTAAATAGGTTTGATTTATAACCTGTGGCACAAATACTATCAGAATTTAGAAAAACATATTTTCTGGGTCCTGTGGCACAGTTACAAAAAAAAGCAAAGCTAAGCCTTATCTCAATATTATCAAAATTTGCACAAACATGTTTAAGACATGGAGCTGAACTCATATACATCCATATCCTAGGCACAGAAAGTTTAATTTCATTAACAATGCATAATCTCATTGAAGTATTTGGTATTAATATCTAAAGAAAGCTGTCACTGCAGCAAACACACACTTATTGCTTAACCAAAGACAAAACTCATTATATTCCATCCCCATGCATTCCTCCCTTGTTTGCCTTATTTTGTTCCTATCTCTGACTATGCCTAGATTGAAGGTCATTTACATTATGAATGAACAATAATTATCAATTAGCCACACATCGCAAACAACGCATATAATTGATGTAACAAATTACTTTCTAAGGTGGAGATACTAAAACCTCGCTCTAGTGTAGGGATTAGAAAATATAACAATACATATTTTAATATTAAAATAATACCAAGAGCTATGGGTCCAAAATCATTCATCTCTGACACAGATTTTTTTAAGAATTGTGAAGCTACATTATGCTAAGTTAACAGTAGTTTCAAGCCTAGCAAAAGGAGAAACAAGTCCTTTTTGTAAAATGGACATTGGTGCCATGCAATGCACACAGGATTCCACATACAGGCATACAGTACAGTACTATCTTCTTGCTAAGGAAGTAAGACTCAAAGTCAAAGCAGTATTTGAGAAACACAGCACCTTAGCAGATCCATTAAGCATGACGCTGTGCAGGAGCATGTGGAAACAGGAGCACAGATGGACAGGGAGGACCTCCCGCCAATCCCTGTGCTCAGCACCTGACACAGGGCCTGACAGCATCCTGCATGGCACACCTGTCACAACTCCAAAGCTGACTGTTCAAAGACAAATGTTCTGGATCAGTATTGCCACCGAAAAGCTCACATTCTGAAAGCTGTTGTTTTCATTATCTCTGTTGCGCACTTCCCCTATGTTGAAAGAATGCAGCCATGCTAGCCATTTAAAAGCCTTTCTGACTATGTACTCCTAAATCAGTTCATTTATATGTGGCTATTTATAATATTAATCATCATAAAGTGATTTACTATATAGCCGAATTAAACTATGAGAAGTCACACATTATTAGAAAAATATGTAATATTAGTCAAAGAATTGTATAGTTTTTAAAACAGTATATCTTAAGACACGAGTGTTGTGTTGAAGGTCTAACTAGTCCTATTACTGTACGGAAGCAGAGCTCACCCACTTCTCACTGGCAACAGTCTTTCCAACATCACATTATGTTATCTCAGAGTCAGTGTTTCATTAGACAGATTTGAAAAAAGACCAATTCCACATCTGAGGAAGGTAACTGATAATATAATCTAGGCTACTGAACAATGCAGATGAAACTACATCTCTACGTCAGAATACTCAGTAAAGACCTCAAAAATCATCCTGTGTTATTCCAACAAAAAATGTAACACATTATACTTTAGAGAAATTTATGATCGGTTCCTAAAAGTTGAATGAAAACACAAGAAGCTAGGGTAGATCATACTAGCTTCAAAAGAAGTAAAAATTTTTTTCACTACAGTGGACAAGACAAGGAGGTGATGGAACAAGGATAGACAAGTGACTGAGCAGTGTCTAGAAGCTGGTCAGCTGCCTGGCAGGCAGCAAAACATCCCAATGACAAAAAGAAAGCATCGACATAGACGACAGAACAAGTGGATAAACACGGGAGAAAAAGAGCCTTGCTCTTTACCTTCATTCACAGGGAAATGAGTTCTAAATAAATCAAAGGGGCAAATACCAAGCTCAAGTGAAATAAACTTGCCAGGAAAACACTAGAGAAAAATACCTGTGACTCTGAGGCAGACCCAGGGCCCCTGACATCCCTTGCTATGAAGGCAGAGCTGAAAGCTAGACTGGCACTCACGTGAAACACTTCTGCTCATTGAAGTCCATCACTAAGGCAATGACAAGGCAAACCAGCATAAGAACACTGTTCATCTAACAAGAAGTAGTATGACGATGCATGAGGAAGCCTTAGAAATAGCTAACAAAAATCAAGGAATCCAAAAACACTAAAGGCAATCTTGAACATTTCATACAGAGAGAGAGAGAGAGAGAGAGAGAGAGAGGGAGGGAGGGAGAGGGAGAGATATACCAATGGCCAATAAATACATTGAAAGGTATCCAAAACCATATGTCTCTTGGGAAATGGGTATTCAAAACACAGTGAGATAACATTTCACATCCAAGAATGACTAAAATAAAGTATCAATGCCCACTATTGGTATGGGTGTGAGCAACTGTGGTGCACAAACACTGCTGATGGGAAAGTAAGATGGCACAACACTCCACAGAGTGACTGGGCAAGTTCCCAAAAAGGGAAACACACCGCTGGCCTCATGCTCCAGTAATTCTGCTCCGAAATATTAGCCCAGCAGAAATGGGATACATCCTTGAACACAAATGCTCATAACAACTCCACACATAAAATATCTAGGGTTGGGACATATTTAAATGTCTCAACATATGAAATGATCTATACTAACAGAATGAAATACTATATATGAGCAAGAAAAAACAAGCAACACATTAATTTCCAATTTATGGTTTTTTTTATCCCATGCACATGAAATCCAAGAAAGACAAAACCAACAAATGTTGACATGAACTAAAAGTTCTCTATGGGGTAAAAGGATTTGTGAGAGAACTCAGAGAAAATGAACCCTGGGGTACTCTCCTGTGGCAGAAATAGTCTATATTTAGTTTGGAGAGGTAGCTAACAGGGATGTACAAATCCCAAAAGTCATCAGATTATAGATTTAACATCTGTGCATTTTTATATTTAAATTTTATCTCAACGAAGATACTTTATGGGTTTTTTTAAGCATTCTGTGATACCAGAAAGTACAACCTCTGGTTACATAATTTCTTTTTGTGACCTTGGAAAGTTCTTCAACTTCTCTGCAACAGCCATATGCGACAGTATTGTAGTGACTAAGATAAAAGATAGAAAATACTACAGTGCATGGAATAGAGTCTGCTAAAATATTTTCACTATAATTATTAACTTATTACTAATCAAAGCTTTCCAAAGAACTTGCCTAACACAATCACAGCCAAGTACACATATGATGCTTCATCTAAAACTAATTTCTTGCCACAGTAAGTTACAACAAAAAGCCTCTCATGATACTATAGTTGTGATTTTTAAAACAGTAATTATTGTAAAATTGCTTTTCAATGGACAATGGAAAATAAAGGATTTAATTTTGAAGCCACAGTAATTTTAGATTACTTTTTTTAAAAGCCGAACACGCAGCTAAGTCAGGGCTGTCATGTATTCCTTATAGCATTTCAGAATCTTGCAAAGTTTAACACTTAACTGAACTTGCTACAAGGCCTTTTCCTGATCTACTGCCTGACCAAACCAGCTGTTGTTGCATAAACATGATTTAAGCATGTTGTAGCCTGCTTAAATTACTTCAATGCCAAATATTTTTTTCTGAGAAGGCTCTCATTATATAGCTCTAGCTGCCCTGGAACCCACTATGTAGATCAGGATGACCTTAAACTCATTGACAGTTCAAGCCTGCCTCTTCCTCCCAAAAACTGAGATTAAAGGTGTGAGCCATCACACCTGGTTCCAAATACTGTTCAAAAAAT
Source organism: Ellobius talpinus (assembly GCA_001685095.1). Lineage (NCBI taxonomy): Eukaryota > Metazoa > Chordata > Mammalia > Rodentia > Cricetidae > Ellobius > Ellobius talpinus. The sequence goes on from LOJH01017099.1 coordinate 7,652, forward strand.
ACAACCCAGACTTCCTACCAAGAATCCCAAGGCTCTGCTTCTGTGGCTTCTATATGTGTGTGACTTCAATGGGGTCTCTTCCTACCAGACTGACTTCACCTAAACGGGCTCATTCTTTTGTTTCAGATGGTAAATTCTGTCCTGTTCCCTGAAATTTCACCTGGACAGTTCTTGTTCTATGTGATTTTGTTGTCTTTTCCAGGTTGAATGTTTGTTTCCTCAAAGTCCAGAGGTTTAAATCCTTGATGCCTAGAGGGATAATGCTTGGTGATGAGTGCTAGAGGGCTGATTAGGTCACATGTGTGTGACCTTCAAGAATGGGATCATTGCTTTTAGAAAAAGGGCCTCAGTAAGACCCCTTGTCTTTTCTACCATGAGAGGACACTGGAAACAGCAGTCTATCTGTAGTAGAAAGCAGGCTCACTAGGCACCCAGTCTACTGAAACTTGACCCTGAACTTCCTAGTATCTAAAGCAATGAGAAAGAAAGGGTATTGTTTATTAGATGCCTCATGTGTGGTATTCTGTTATGGTGGTCCAAAGGTATGATTTTAAAACCTCTACACTTGTAATGTGTGTTTTCTTTCTTTTACCAAGAGGTTATAGTTCCATGGGCCATCTTTCTTATTCATCTATAGCATTCAACTTGAGGATGGTAAATGTTCATTCATATAGATGTTGTATAATAAGCATATATACTATAACAGGAAACAAGGAAGGAAGGAAAGAGGGAAGGAAGGAAAGAAAGAAGGTAACTTACTTTAGAGCATACTTTTGTCAACTCTTTTTTTCTAGGAATTTGTTTTATGGTTCTATTTATTTCTCATGCTCATCATCATTTGATTTGGTAGGGAGGAGTTTCTTCTAAAATTGTGAAATATTAAAAAGATAATTTTGACAGTAATTAAAAAGTCTTCTAAGATGAAAGGATCTCACATAAATGGTAGCAAATCTTTTCTACATTTTAAAGATATTTTCCTGAGAAGCTCACAAATGACCAGGGCAAGCTAGAAGAGTCAAAGCTACTGTGGGATAATGCTCTTGTACACTGTAAAGATTAGTCACTCATATTGGTTTGATAAAATACTGACTGGCCAGTAGCCAGGCAGGAAGTAAAGTGGAACAACCAGACTAGGAGAATTCTGGGAAGAGGAAAGGCAGAGACACAATCACAAGCCAGATGTAAAGGAAGCAAGATGAAAATGCCTTACTGAGACAAGATACCAACCCATGTGGCTGAAAAAAAAGACAAGAGTTATGGGTTAATTTAAGTTTTAAGAGCTAGTTAGTAATAAGCCTGAGCAATAGGCCAAAGAGTTTATAATTAATAAAAGCTTCTGTGTGTTTATTTGAGACTGAATAGCTGTAGGACCAGAAGTGACAGAAACTTCCATCTATACAAAACTAGTCTACAAACTCTCAAACTGTACAAGGCCTTTGCAATTTAAATACTCCTGGCAGCCTTCAGTTCATACTAATAAAGTATATGAACTACTCTATAACTGATACCACTGTAAACTAACACTTATTATTCGTTAAAAAGTTTTCTGAATCCAAGCAATCCAACCTGTAACACTGGAAACACCAATGTAACACCCCAGCTGGGGAGGACTCTGCTGTCCCTAGGAGTCTAGGCACCACCACTGGGAGACAGACCAGAAAGGTAGAATGACGCCCCCCTTGTCATCCAGAGGATCAGAGGTAAGGAGTAGGGCACAAGCCTCTCATCATTTTCCAGTGTTATGGAAGGAATCCTGGGTCCCTAATGCTTTTACATAAGCACTGTTCCTTTAGTTGGTATTTAAAGGTCTAGTCACAAATACCACAAAGGAAACGTCAAAGAGGAACTAGATGCTGACTCAATGTAAAAACTAAAAACCCCTTCTCAGCAAATACAAATCCCTTTTAATTGCTAAACTCTGCCCTTTTCCTTCCTTTTTCAGCTATTTTCACATGAAGACAAAAGTCAAAGTATTAGACGTGCAGAAGCCTGATACATCAATGCTTAAATTATTGGAAATTGATTTGCTACTTCATCTATTGAAAGTTCAAAAACAATCCTAAAAGCAGAACTATGGGGGTGGGAAACTGTGCTTGTACATTCTCACAGAAAGAGAAAAAGCCGCTTCATCTTTTAAATATAGGTGTATAAACCCTACTCAACTACATGGCTTTTCCAGTACAGAATTCTATCAGTGGTATTTTCTCCATGAGTCTTTTCATAAAGTGGTGAGTTTTACATAAACTCACTTTGTTCCTGATTCAAACACTGGTAAGCCAGGTGATCAGGCCTAAAATGTACGAAGGAGAGCAAATGTCTATTCTGTCTTTACATGAAATAATAACTTTCATTTATTAAAAATAAGGAGTCTCACTGGAGTTCTCTAATACAAAATAAATAATAGAAAATAAATAAAAGAAAAGAAATAGAAATAAAAGAAATAATAGAAAGATTTCTTTAAATTTTCGGTTTATTTTTTAATATTTCGGCTTTTGGACAGGATAAAAAATAAGGTCTGAATGTACGAGCCCACTAAAAAAGAAACACAGACAAATCAGTAAAGCTTAAACATCTTATTTGGATTATTAGTAACAAACAATTATTAATTCACTCATTTCTAATTGTTTTTCTCTTAGGTTTAGGTAATAAAACTTTAAATGGGCATGTTAAAAACCCTCTCCTGATTCTTACTTAATGGCACTTGGAGGGGACACTAGAGGGAAAGTTATAGAAGTGTGTATTGCAAAATGTCTTGAAAATTTGCAAAATGCTGCATCATGCTGTAATGGAGCAGAATACGCTACACTGTTCTACTTTTCTGCAGAAATCTCACAGATTTGACCATTTCATAGTAATTTTTCCAAATACATGGCATAGATGGACATTTAAAGAAATAGAAATTAAAAGAAATAGTATGCAAAACAAATAGTACTAATTGTCTAGGGTTCTGTGTTGATGGCAGGAGAGTGAGAAGCCCAAATATTAAAGCTGGAAACAGTTTCCCATGTTAAGAGCCAGCTGCAGCCCTGAAGGTTGGGCATTAAAACCAACACCTTCAGAATCAACACCATAAAACAAACCTGAAAAGCGGCTGAAGAACAAACACATTCTTGTATGACCACATTTCTCTAAATGCAACTCTTGGGTTCATTTCATACAAAAGAAAAATAAAGGGGGAAAAGAGATAATACAGCCACTCTTAAAAGTTAACATTTCCAAGTATCTCAAAAGAATTCTGTGACCCAGTTTTGTTCCTAACAGACTTAGAAAAGGGACATGGTCATTGTCATTCATAGCAGGTTCTAAGTTACAATTTATAAAAACCAAATTAATAAATCGGATTTCAAAACTTATCAAGAATAAGAACTAAACCACAGGTATAAAATGAAACACCACTGGACTGTCACAGAAATTGCAGTGCCAACTGAGGGTCAGAAATGAGGAATGTAATGCAACTCTGCCTTTAAAAGAATGTGTGTTCTTATATGCAAATCCATCCAATTTGCAAACTAAAGAACACCAATTTCATTAGAAATAGCCAGTAAATATTTCTATTTTCTAAATACAGTTAGAATGAAAGGAAGGTAAAGAGACAAGACTGGGCACAGTAAAGCTTAATGTCATTAAGCAAGCACATTACATGCATGTTGCTCTCTATGGATGGCAGCCCTATGGCACAAAGGCAGCAGAACTGTGATATGACCCCTCACACACGTGAGAACTTAGAAACAGAGCAATGAAAGCTAGAGCAAAACACAAACTTCTCCTCCAGGGCTTTTCTCAGATCAAACCTTGACATCAAGTGAGATCTTGGCAGACTAATTGTTCCAGCCCAGCCTTTAGATGGTATTCTCCAGTGCTTATTTACTGTGAGTACAGTTTGAGTGCATTAGTGTTAAACAGTAAGGACATAAGGACACCTGTTTAACCCTAAATGAATCCCCAAAAGCAAAACTACTAGACACAACTAGCATTTAAAGACCATGGGTTTAGAAAGACAATTTACTGCAAAAATTCATCAGCTGGATTCAAGCAAAGTTTGCTTTATTACTTTCAAAACAAGTAAAACAAAGGAACTAAAGAGTAATGAAATCCCACATATTACATATGAATATTTTAAAAATTGTACCCGAAAACATTTTAATAAAGTTTCAGAACTTCTTTAAGTCTGGGCACTGGTAGTGTTTCCTACCACAGACCAACCCGGTTTCATCAACAGTACAACGTATTTTAGATTTGACAATATAACAAACATGGCTGGTCTGCATGCACGTTAAAGCTGACGTGATAAAATCAGTTAAAGTAAAACCATAAGGGCAAAAGAAAAAATATGAGTAGCACAGGAAAGTGAGGGTTTTACAAAAAGGGCAAAAAAAATCTCTCTGACTTCTCCAGGCGTACTAAACCACATCACCACATACTAAGAAGTCAAAATGAAAATGAGAGTTGAGAGCTGGCAAACCCAGCAGATCATCAAACATGCAGATTAGGGAGAATCTCATCTTCCCTGATAGGTAAATGATGCATCAAGATGACTACTCCAATCCCTCCTTCCCTGGGATGGCATACTAAAGGGAAGCAGTGGACGATGATATCTGGGGTAAAATGACCTAATACTATATTTAATTTAATAATCATATATGGCTTTTAAGACAGAACTCTGAAAATTCTTTACTGTTAACAAATACAAGAACATGGAAGAAACTGATGCCTGCCACCGATAATCACTAGCAACAGATCAGTGATTAAGGAGTGTGAGGCAGAGACATTGGGACACCACTGTCCAGTCCTGGAAAGGGAGAGAAGTTTCGACATGTGCTACCACATGGAGGAAACTTGAGAACATGCCACTGAGTAAATCACAAACAAGGAACTCTTGCTATAATACTACCTATACAAGGTGTCAAATGAAGAGACAGGAAAACGGTGGTTACTAGGGACTGAGGGAAAGAAGAACAGGGGTTGACAGCTAATGACCACAGGGGGCTTGGGGGACCAAGAGGGGAAGATGAACGCCCTCTGTAGAGTGATAATAATGACAACTGTCCAACAGGGTAAGTTAATGACACTGAACCACACTTACAAACAGCCAAATGGTAGGTTCAATAAGGTATTCACACACACACACACACACACACACACACACACACTTTATTAATTGTATCTATCCTTCATTCTCCTTTACATTTTAGTTACAGCATTTTCCCCATGAATTGGTAAATATTTCACGACATAAAGTTCTGTTTTTCACGGAGTAATATTTATTATAATGAACTTGAAAAGAGATCAAAACAAGACATCAAGCCCTCTAATAAATGAGAATGTGCCATAGGAAACACTGCAGGGATGATTTCCTGCAGGACAATGAATTCAGGTAAAGTCTGATATACACTTCCAGTACATCTCTCCATCTGAGAAGCCAATCATATGGAATATATATATATATATATATATATATATATATATATATATATGCTGAAGACATTATGACTCCCAATCTCCTCATTATTTTTCACAACCACAAATTAGGTCTTATATTTTTAACAGTAGTACACTAAGCAACAGACTTCATTACAGCACTTCCATATAAACTTGGTATTCCACTTTGTTCAGATTCATCTCCTTCCCCATCATGCCCCATCAAGCACCATGATGCCCGCCCTCCATACACACACACTAAGCCCTCCTCTATGAATCTCCCCAGTTCTGACTGGCTCTGTTCCCTCCCCAGGTAGTACTAATTTCTGTTCTCATCTCATGTATATTCCAATAAACTAGCTTCTGCAAACAGGCGGAAACTTAAGCAAATTACCTAAGATTTTTGCTGATGTTAGAAATCAAAGTTTCCAACTTTTTAGGAAAAAAATAACAAATCCCAGCTTTTACTCATCACAAGGATGAGTAAAGCATCAAAGTATGTCCTTTGAAAATCACTACTGTGAGGAGGAAAACCAGGCTACATAAAACAGTAAGTTAAAGGAAGTCCATAAAAATCACTGTTAGTTGTCTAATAATTTTCCCTAATGTAGACCAGACTATTATTCAAGATGTTCTATGAATCCTCCCTTCCAGCTCACCCTCCACAGATACTAGTTTCAGGTAGTTTTTTAAAGATACCCATAAAAAACCCACAGGGGAAAAGAATGTGGGGAATGCAGCCAGCCTCAGATTTCCAGTTCATTATTTTTTTGTATGAAAACATAGTATTATACAAGTAACAAACACATACAAAACATTTTTATCATATCATCATGCTTTTTAGTGGATACTGGCCAAAAAGAGTTGGTCCAAGTTATGAACTTTTTCCTTCTTAGAACTCACCAAGTATGCATATGGATATACTTTCTTGACATCATCTTGGCAAAAGTCACTAAGCAAAAGAGAACCTTGCTGAAAAATTGCCCCCACCATATAGGTCTGTAGGCAAGCCTGTGGTAATTGATGATTGATAGGCGATGTCCCAGCTCACTATGGATAGTGTCAACCCTGAGCTAGTGGTCGTAGATGACATAAGAAAACAGGCTGAGCAAGCCATGGGAGCAAGGCAAGGAGCAGCATCCCTCCATGGCCTCTGCAACAGTTCCTGCCTTGAGTTCCTGTCCTGATTTGCCTTCATGATAGACTACAGGCTGTAAAACGAAATAAACCCTTTCCTTCCCAAGTCACTTTGGTCATGGAGTTTTACCACAGGAATAGAAATGCTAACTAAGACAGAAATTTGCACCAGATCATGGGATATTGCTTTGACAGACCAGACTGTGTGTTTTGGGAGGACTGTGGCAGCATTTGACCTTTTTTTTTTAGCTGGAAAAGATTTTGAGTGCTCAGAGCTTATGGGCCTGTTCTATAGGAACTTAGAAGACAATGCTGAGAGCAGAGCAGACAATGAAGAACCGGCTTGCGGAGTTTTAGAGCGAAGTTTTGAAAATCTCTCAAAGACTCTATCAGGATCACTCATGTGATATATTAAAAAAAGGTTGCTTTGCTGGGACAAATGACAGGATGCTGGCCATTTGAGGCTGCAGGAAGCTCTGTGATTAAGAAGAGACAAGCATCACTGAGGTGAAATCTTCTGGGAAGTGCTTCCTGCGGGTCAGAACACAGAAGCTGTAGTCCAGAGAGCACCATGGTTTTACCTGTCACTGGCAGTGAAACTTGGGAATGAGTAGGCATTTCCCAGGTGGCACTGGGTTTTAAGACATAAAGGCATCATAGAGAACAGCTAAGGCTTGACCCCGTGAGCGGCTGGAAGAGGCCACTGGTGGATGTGTAACTTCAACTGAAGTAGAAGCTCCAGGACTGAGGGGCCATGGAGAGAAGAAGAGGAGGCACAGCACCATGTGGCAGGGTTAGAGTCCTCGAAGAGAGGCCAGGGGAGACTTTATTGGTGAGAGTGCAGTCCAGTTGCAATGCAGACCCCAACATTTTGGAGATGCCAATACCACTAGATGGCTAACAAATATGACTGCAGCTGTGAAGTGGAGCCAGCTGAGTCTGGCCAAGCTGTGTGTGCTGTGGCAAGCTCTTTCTTTGGCACTCAGAAGATGGTCAGTTCCAGGAGTCTAACCCTGAGCCCAGACTATTGGACAGGGTTTTGCCTGGATTTGATTGTGGTTGCGCTCTTGTTCTTCCCTCCTGAAGTAAGAAAGTATTTAACTTTTGTTTTCTTTTATTTTAATGGGAACTCAGAGTTATAAGACCTTAGGTATTTTGGAGAAAGTTTGCAATTTTAGAGAGACTTTAAAGTTTTAGAGAAACTTTGTAATTTGGAGAGACTGGATATTTTAAAGAGACTGAACTTCTTGAGTGAATTTTTAAGAACTTTTAAAGTTATTAAGAGTTTTAAAGTGGGACTTTTAAAGTTTTATATTGCACTATTAATATGAGATCTTGGAGTAAGAAACGAAAGGTTACAGTTAAAGATTAATATGTTCGTGTGTCAAGTTCAAAAGGGGTCAGTTGTGCTGGCTAGTTTTCTGCCAATTTGGCATAAGCTAAAGTAATTTAGGAAGAAAGATTCTCAAATGAGAAAATGACCCTACCCGACTGCCTGTGGGCAGAACTATAGTGCATTTTCTTGTTTGATGATAGAAATAAATTGGCCTAGCACATTGTGAGTGCCACCACCCCTGGGCTGGTGGTCCTGGGTGGTATACGAAAGCAGGCTGAGTGAGCCATGGAGAACACATCAGTAAGCAGCACTTCTCTGTGACCTCTGCAGCAGTTCCTGATTCCAGGTTCCTGCTGTGACTTTCTTGAATAGATAAGCTGTAAGACGAAATAACCCCTCCCTCTCCAAGTCACTTTTGGTCTTTATGTTTTATCCCAGTTATAGACAATGGATCAACAGAGAACACACACACACACAATGGTAAAATATAACAATAATAGGCATTTCCTATTCCATACATGTAATATGCAAATATAATGTTGTGGGGTGAATGGGACTGTCCCCATAGGTCCAGATGTTTGGATACTTGTTTACCAGTTGGTGGTGCTGTTTGGGGATGCTTAGGAGGTATGTTCTTGCTGGAGAAAATATGTCACTGGGGTCATACTTTAAGGTTTCAAAGACGCAGGCCATTCCCTGTTCATCATCTCTGCTTCCTGCTTAGATTTCAGATGTGAGGTTTCAGTTGTTCCTGATGTCATATCTGTAGCCTGTTTCCATGATTCTCTGCCATGATGGACTCTTAGCCCTCTGGAACTAAATAAACTCTTGGTTCTCTATAAATTGCCTTGGTCGTGATATTTTATCACAGCAACAGTAAAGTAACTAGGACAATACACACATGTGCGTGTGGTGACAGGGTCTCCTCACACATGATAGGTCTGTGCTGGACAACTAAGCTGTGTCCACAGTCCCCACTATTTCATAATGGCAAACTTTTCCATATGAATGTCTCCGTGTCACCAATAAGTTACTGAGAAGAATCAATTCTGAGAATCTTTCAAGGTCTATTATACCATTCTACTCTCTAAGACTAAAGTATCTCCTGACGAACATGACATGAAGAAACATACTTATTATCTGTCTTTGGAAATTGTAAATATGTACAATACACCATTCATTCCAAAAAAAAATCCTGCCAACAGTACCAAGTTTTTAATTTTATAACAAACATTAATTATGAATTAAAATATCTACTTCTAACTATGGTTTTTCTGTCTTCAAGCTGCTTGTGGGAATCAGAACCACATTCCATGGAATGTTTCACAGATGTGCTAATCTCACTCTGTCAGGCCAACCAAGAAAGACAATACTACAAAATAACTGAAATTCATCAAGAATAAAACAGCCGTGTACTGTGTTATTAGGTCTTCAAGAAATCCTAAACTCACCCTTCAATTTCAACAATTAAAATGGAACTTTTTAAAAAATGATTTTCATACAAATCCAAAGCCTGAGAGAATGAAACTTCCACAGACTCTCAGCTGCTGCCACATCACACCCCCAAACAGCTTCTTACTGTGAAGGCAAAAGCCTAGCAAATTTATGCCAGTGTCAACATATTGTGAACCTCTGCTACAGCCAGCAGGCAATGTGCAGAGGCACACATTTCTCCAACACAATAAGAAAAGGAGGGGAATCAGTCTGGAATGAGACGCTGAGGAAACTTCCCATTCAGTTTAAAGAAAAGCAGGCATCTGTATCAACACCATAATAAAGAGCCAGGGCACAAAGGGACTGTGCCAAATTCTTTCCAGTGAGAGCTGTCAGGGAAAGAAGAGTTGCTACAGTAATAGGTTAGACTGATGCATCCTTGACATTTGTGTTTTCACCTCTGGTCAGAGTTAATTTAAAATAATGACTAAATGAAGCCCTTCCTAAAGGATATACTCCCTCCTTATCCCAGGGGCACAGCCACACTTCATTCTCTTGCTCCGGAACCCATTTCTTTGTCACATATCAAGCTGTGCAAACTGCAGAACTTTAACTGAATCTGGAAACTGAATCAGGAGTGGTCACTAATTCCTATGGTGTCCTGTTAAGATGCCTTCTACAGTATAAATTTGACTTTTATTTGTGTTGTTTTCCAGCTAACTGTTTTGCTTTGCTTTGTTGTTTAGAGGTAAGCTCTAGCGTCATAGCCAGCCCCAGGGGCCCTGAAACTCACTAGACTGATCAGATTGACCACCAAGAAACTAACAGATAAACACATGAAAGACTAAGCATATGGTACAGAACATAACATAACATGGTTTAACAATAAAGCATGCTACCTTGGTGAGTTGAAAGAACTATACTGAGAATGAAGAACACCCACCACAAAAGACTACGTAATGCATAATTCTAATCCATCAAGTCAAAAAACAGATCAGTAGTTCCCAGATTTGAGAGTGGAGAGGTAGCAATATGAAATCGCTCTTTGGGGGATGATGAAGTTCCCATTTAGCATGCCAAGACTGCATTCCTGGTTGTCCATCTCAACCCAACTCTCTTCATCCCTCCATGTGATAGTTCCTTTATAAACCTGTGAATCCTAGCCTCCTAACGAAGCCTCGTGTTTCCTTTCCAACAGCTGGTCCTATTTTCTTCCTCCCAAAGTTACCCCATTTCCATGCTGACATCTCCCATAGTACAAGCCTCTTGCCAGTCCATCCTCTGCCTACTGTCCAACACAATCATGTTTATCCTCCCGACTCATCACACTCCAGCCATGTTCTCTTTCCTTCTACCCCTATGCAAGTTATGTGTTGCCTTCATCCTTTGGTCCAGAATGACCTTCCCTCCTATTTTCTCAAGTTTTATTCCCTCTCGTTATTAATGCTTCATCTTACATGCTACACCTCTGAGAGGCCAATCTAGACTATCTTCATATGAGTTACTATGGAGCTTAATAGACCTGCTTATTTTCCTACATAGCATTAAATAGCAGTTTTCTGCCCTAATGACTCACTGTGCTTCTTCCACCTAACTTATTCACTTACTACTGTATTGCTACACTCAGAAACTGCAACTGCCTCTAGCATGTGCTCAATAGAAAGCTACTAGATTATAATGAGTAACATGATGGGGATAAGATAAAGCTCAACATCACTTGGAAAACAAAGTCCAGTTCCATCATAAGAAACAATCAAGTTCTCTGTAGAAGCTATAACATGGGATCCAAGAAAAGTAGGAAGATGATGTTTTCATTTCTAGAATGGCAGTCTAAACTCAAGGTCCTGTTTTGTTCATGAGAAATGGGTTATTACACGAAGCAAAACGTAGGCATAATTAGATAATTAGCATCAATATAAACAGAAATGGGTAAAAAATGGTGGTAGAACAAAAACCTTTTCAACTATTTTATGTAAAAAAAGAAAAAAATCAAACATTCCAATCATAGCTCCAACAATAAGAATCCTTGGTTGTACTTTTTTTTGGTTTTTTCGAGACAGGCTCTCTCTGTACTTTTTAACACAAGCCTTTTTTAGTGAACTTGGAAAAGCAAAGTAGAAATGAACAAAGTGTCTTTAAGAGCCACTGAAGATACCAAGAGGGCTGATAAAGCTTCCTGAATCAAAAGTTGATATCATCACAATTATCGAACCAGAGAGTTAATTTAGAAAGAAAGGCCCAGGGGGCCCAGGAGACAGCCAATATGAACGAACAGCTTATATGAGTAATGAGTCTATGGAACTAGAGCAACAGGCCTGCGATGAACCAGCTTCTGTCTTTACAGTAGTTAAATATTATTCCTGATGTATAATCATTTTCCTCCACAAACAGTGCTTTCCTGCTGATGAAATTATGCACAACCCTGGCCTATCAAAAGTTGCCTGCAGGGCCTTTGCTATGGAGAGAAGCTGAGTAGACTATGGGAACTGGCTCATTTAGATAATGAACCACAGATCTCCCAGGCTTCGTTTTCAGGTGGAGACAACAACTGTTTTTGTTCTTGTTCTCTTTTTAAATCCAACTGGCACCATTCTAGCATTTACTCTTGGGAAACATACTTTATTATTATTTTTTTAACCAGAGTTCTGCTTTTGATTTCACCTCTTCTGCTATTTCATATCTCTCCCTAAGAGCATCCTGGAAATAACAGAAGAAAGCATCCTTGTGTGGGGGGTGGGGAGAGCTGCTTTTCTGTTACCTGGCTTCCACTTAATTTCCAGCTCTTTCATTCTCACTAGCCATCCCAAATAAGGAAAATAATGTAAGATTAAAAACTAATGTTTTCTCAAAGTCTTTTTTTAGAAAGAAAGAAAGAAAGAAAGAAAGAAAAGAAAGAAAGAAAAGCAAGATTCCTTGCAGTTACCTTGCCAAGTCCTAAGTTGTAATAGTCTCCTGGAGCACTTTGGTGCAAATCCTATTATCTTAGCTATCACTTTGTTACTTAATCTCAAAAAAAGTAGTATTTTTCATGCAGTGTACTAGGTTCTGAGGATGAGAAGATGGCACATGGCTAATGGTCCTGTGGAGGTTTGAAAGAAAATGGCCCCCACAGCAAGTGCTACTATTAGGTGTGTCTTTGTGGAGTAGGTTTGGCCTTGTTGTAGGAAATCTGTCACTGTGGGGGTGGGCTTTGAGGTTTCCTATGCTCAAGCTACAACTAGTATGGAACACTGTTCACTTCCTGATGCCTGCAGACTATGACCCAGAACTCTTAAGTTCCTTCTCCAGCACCATGTCTACTTGCACACCACCAAGCTTCCCACCATAATGATAATGGACTAATTCTCTAAAACTATAAGCTAGCCTCAATTAATCCTTTTCCTGTATAAAAGGTCCTGTGGTCATGGTGTCTCTTCACAGAAACAGAAACACTAAGACAGGCTCAATCCACACGAACTTGTCCACAGAACTATTCTAGCTCTACTACATGGTAGTGCAAAGCTTTTCCTTGGTCTTCACTTTTTGGGGGGCTAGGCCCTTCTCCATCAATTAGCAAGCAAGAAAATGCCTCACAGATTTGCCAATCTGAAGGAGCAAATTCCTCAATTGAGGCTTCCTCTTCCTAGGTGTCTCTGGTTTGCCTCAAGTGACAGAAACTAACCAACACTGCTAATGGCCATGTCAGAGGAGCAGCAGGTGGCAATTGAAGTTTGGGAGGTTGACCCACCAGGAAGCAAAGCCTGACAGGCAAGGTCCAGAGGGCTTCAGGCTCAGAATGTCTCTTGTTACTGATGTGCCTTTACATGTTTGCCCCTGCCATTTTTCTCTAGTATCTGGCATGATGTGAATGGATATTGGGGAGTCCCCACTGCCTATAATGTTGCATGATTATCTCAAAGAAATATCCCATTCTACTGAGCACTTTTACCTATGGATAATTATGAAGATGATTTCCTCTTAAATTGTACTGTTTAATTGAAGCAATGATTTTATACAATAATAGTGTTAGCTTAAATAGGATTTTAATAATTGAGGGCCTTTAATAGATATAGTAAGGAATTATGATAGAGGTTAATGGGCAAACGAATATATGAGTACCTATAGGTAAAAGCAAGATATGGTATTGTCCGCACCCCTGATATAGCAGGAGCTACAGAGGATAGAAAATAAGAATAGGAAACATCACCCAGCTAGTTTCTCTTGAGGAACTATACAGATTGTGGCTTAATTTAATGGTTAAGAAAAACAATTGAGTTCCAGAAGCTAAGTTAGTTCAAATTTTTAATCTTAATGTTGAAAGATGTATTCATGATTTTTGTGTGTATCATAGCTGAAAAAAAGAGATTTAAATATGACTTAAAGTTAGGTTAAGATGTTTTTGTTAATGACTTTGAGGCAGAAAATCTTGGGAAACAATTTAAAGTTTAGAAAGGCATACTTTAATAGCTGAGGGAGAAACTCCTTGGGGTCGGGGAACAGGAACAATGGTAGCTTGGCTACTGCTTGCTGGTGTGTCTTTCTTGCTAGGATAATTCAAAGGCAATGATTAATTCCTTGTCCCCATTTATGCCCTCAATTTCCTCATATGATTTAATAAAAAAAACTGTTGATGAATGAGTATGCATCCTGAGGATTTAAAATAGAGTTAACTGACTGTTTTTCATATATAGAGTTTATATTTGTGATTCTTTTAAGATTCTTTCTCAGATTACCTTTTGAGATAAGGAATAAAATGATTGATCCTTTCTTTGTAACCTCAAAACACAGCCTGACAGTAAAAGAACTGGATGAGAAAAATACCTTGCTTGCTCACACTCCGTTAATCCATAACAAGTTGCTTGGATATGAATATATGTGGGTTCTTGGGATAATCTGTTTTTCATATAACTCTGTAATATGTAGGATGTTTAGTTATGTAAGGGAAATGAGAAAATTTTTTATTTGTATTCATTGTAATCATTCCCTTAAAAAAGAATGTAACCACATTATAATTTTCATTCTGCTTGAAAGATTTTGCTGGAATATATAGGCTATAAGGGAAAAAATAAAGTTACTTTGAAGGAAGATGTGTATGTGTTTTATCCCTTTTTCATCAGTTGCAGAGAGTTTTACTCCCTCAGATAGAAAGCCAAGTTGATTGATTAGTTCTCAGAAGACTCTGTGGATCCCCCTCAACTCCTGCACTGCCGAAGGGTGGTCTTCACAGCATTGATATAGCACACTTACTAGCCTTTGAAACTCCCTCCCTCAGAATGTGAAATTCATGCTTCCCATTTTTTTCTACCTTTCTGGAAAATCCTTTCTCTCCTCAAACTAGTACCACTTCTTCATTTCATCCACTAAACACAGAATTGCTCTACAGTACTCTCCAGCCATGTGCATCTGACTGCTTGTAACAGGAGGGCCTGCTTGTTGGGGTTTGTGTCCTGCCCAGTTTCCACAGCCAGTAAGCCCCCAAAGAAAATCACACAGAGGTCTCCATAAG